>JAMKCH010007580.1:0-40388 GCA_023653785.1 Ophioderma brevispina | reverse complement strand
AGGGGAAGAAAGGGAGTGGTTTATATTTTTCATGTTTTTGTTTCCAATCATGCATTTTCATTGACACACGCTGTATATGTATATTTGAATAATTTCATCCATGTCAAGTGATTGATATTTTAGTTCAATTAAATATGAAAGAGGCAGACAAGTTCAACGAGGCACGACAATATTGCGGAAAATTACTATTTGACATTCACTTCTTTTGTCATACAACAATTACACTTATACATTCAAATGACACGCAAGTTGACATTCAATGTTTTCCACTACAATGAATGATTGCAATTGTAGAGAGAAGAACAGGGGCGCTTTTACAGAATACAAACGATTGATTCTCTTTCAGTAAGAAAAAAATCAAAAGATAAAGATTTTCTTCACATTTTAATTAAAATGCGTGTTTCTTTAATGTTTTTAAAGTGTGAAACCAATAACAGCACATTTTTTGAAGACCTCCTCCAATTTTATGTAAAACTTTTGGAAAATATATAGTCCATAAGCTGCCATCATCAGATTTTCCGTTCGTTGCACCCAATTAGCGATTAATTTTCCCATATATCACCTTGAAGGGGATGTCCCCCTGACTAGAATTAGGTATGTTTCCGCCCCGAAAAGCTGCACGTTAGCGTGTCCTGCCCATTTCAAAATGGCCGCCATTATTTTATGTAAAACTGCCATTATAATTTCATTACAGATAGAAATTTTATCCACGACTACACGAAACCAAGTTTTTTTAACTGCCTGAAGGGGGCTTAAATATCTTGGCGTCCAATATGGCCGCCGCAAGGAGGCATATTTTGCTAAATGAACTTAAAATGGTAAATTATTGAAATAAGAACCTGGGTGATATTTCGGGAGCTCCAAAAAGAATTTATGGCATTTATATTTTACGTACAGGCTTGTTTTTAAAGATGGCGGTGATTATATTCGCTCTAGGGTACGTAAATAGGAAGAAAAGCAGCCCTACCCATCGTTTCGACGTTATTAAACAACACTTTCTAATAATGACCCCAAATCATTTCCAAGATGTAAAAATATTAAAGTGGGGTATTGACTTGTCCTAGAGAGTGCCATTACTATATATATAGCTTGTTACTACTTGGACCATATAACGTAGTTTAAAACTGACTCTATAATAGCTCATAGGAAGACAACAGCTCATATCAACCTAATACAATAAAATCATAATAAATGGGTGTGGACTGTATTTAAGGACTACTCAATGACGTCATAGGTGTTTCCTAGTAAAAATAAAAAAATATGCTTATGAAGAAGTGAAAAAATGTCTATATTTAGAAGTAAAATTTAAATATCGTCGTTGGGCAGGAAAAACCTCATATGTGCATTTGACCTCTTAGAGCAAAACCTCATATGTGCATTTTCGGTAACACTGACAAAACGACCTGTTTGGCGATATTGTCGTTTTGCAAAGTATCGCAAAATACTTAAATAGATCTTACGTACTTCTTAAAACATCTCCTCATCATTTTCACCAACTTTATTTGACCAAACACTGGACAATAGGTTGGTTTGTCCATGTTACCGAAGTTGCACATATGAGGTTTTGCATTTGACCTTCCAAATTACATATGAGTTTTTTCCTGCCCAGCGACGATATGGTGACCTAAGATTCTTTCGAGCACATCAAGTGCTATCTTTGTTTCTGACTTGTACCACAGGCTCCTTCTCGCTCTCTACTGCCTAGATCAGCTTCCTTCCCAGCGTCAACTGGTGTTGAGTGGTCTGCAATTATCCAGAAGTACGAGAGAAAATTGCGGGAAAATGTTATCAATAGTTTTCGTTATGGTTCTTATTATGTCGAAAAAGATGTGCAGGGTTGTTTCTTTTTCCTTGATTATATGTCCCCCCGAAGCGTGTATAATCCACCTCCAATTCCATCATGAGTTATGATCATGTCCGCAATACACAAATGTCATTAAATCTCTTTTTGGTGCTCTCAATATATTACTCGCATTCTTACCCCATCTATTTGGCAATTTTAGTACATTTAACAAATCATGCCTCCTAACGGCGGCCATCTTGGACACTTAAATGTTTAAGCCCACTTCAGTAAGGTAGAACTTTATTTCGTTTAGTCCTGGATAAAATTCCTATCTATAATGACAATACAATAAATAGCAGTTTTTCATCAAACGATCGTGGCCATTTGGAAATAGGAAGTACGCGCTAATGTGCAACTTTTCGGGGCGGAAACATTCCTAATCCTAGTCAGGGGGACACCCCCTTCAAGGTGATATATTGGAAAATTAATCACCAGGTGGGTGCAACAAACTCGAATTTTAAGGCCTGTACAGAAACTGGCTTATGGACTAATACGCACAGTTGCATTTGGTAAATGGCTAGTAAACTATACCTGTGAATGGTAAAGCTTGAAGTTGTCTATGTATCGTAAAAAAGGACTTTTGTAATTAGGATGATTAATATATCGATAAAAATTCAGTGGTTCCTGGAAACGTAATTCCAATATGACATAGCTAGGATATGGAGCCGTGTACGTGTATAGAACGAGAGTTGTCCAAAAATTTGTTAAATCCAGTTTATCGAGATAAATTAAGTTTTTCTCGATATCCTGATTATTCGAATGATTAAACCTAGTTTTACGGAAAAACCCCATATATCGGTGATAAACTAATTTATCAACCGAATGTTGATAATAACCACTTTATCGAATAAAAAAAAAAAATAGACTTCTCTTATCAAATCTAGGTATATCAAATCGAAAAACCAGGTTTTTATTACAAAAAAACCCATGATATCGGTCGATATTCAGGATATTGATAAACCAGGATAAGCAATTCGAAAAACTAGGTTTATCAAAATTCAATAAACCAGGAGTATCAACCGAAAAAACCAGGTTTATCAAATTCGATAAACAGGAAATTCAAACGAAAAAACTGGTTTATCAAATTCGAATACAGGATAATCAAATCGAAAAAAAATAGTCGATCAAATCGGATCGATAAACCCTCGTGCAATCAAGGGTTTTCTACTTACATTCACGACCGGCTCGGTTCGGAATCGGTTTCGTCCTCATTTGAAAAGCGCCTTTGGCAATCTGCTTGATGCCAAAGTTTTAAACAAAGAACTAGCGATATAAGCAGCCACGCATTTGTGTGAGAGCGTGGAAGAATGGAAGAGGAGAAATTCAAAAAATGAAAGCGTGTCTATGCATGTCAAAGGAAAGCTAAATTTATCTTATTTTATGTATTCGTTAACATAAATAATATCGAAGCAGAAAGAGAAAAAGCGACATGCAGCTTGTTTACGTGACCAAAAAAAAAAACAATAGCCACAAAGGATTTCTCCATTCAGCCTTCTATCTGACGGTTTCATAAAATCATTTGAATTTAATTTGATTTGGATTCATAATTTGCAAAAACCTAGGACCTATTTTATTTTTTCTTGTTAATTAAAATCAGTGCTTTGATTACAGTTTTAACGTCTGCATCTTAACTTCTTGTGCCTCGAAAATCTGAAGGAGTTAAGCCACTCTCAGCGATTTTTCGTCACAATGTAAACAAATCGCGCCCCCATTTTTCCATCGAAGTCCATTTTTTTGCCGTCCACAGTAGAACTAATTTATTTATTCGTGAAAGTGAAAGAGGACAGGTAATTTGTGTTCCACGTCATGAAAAAATTAGCTTAAATCAAATCGGGGTGGGCTTGTATAGAACCTGCAATTTTTTCAGTTGCATGGATAAATAACAAGACTTGCAGTCCAGATGAATAAAGGGAATCTGTGAAGTGTTTGGGTCTTCTATAATAAAGAGCCCCATTATTTGCCGGAGTCAATTAATCATGTGTTCATACCGTAGGCACTGATATTTCAGGGGCTAAATTGGATGAAAATTTAATCATTTCCTCGAGACATGTGCCCTACTAGAAGTGAAGAACAAGGTAAAAACTTATTTCTATAATTTTAGGAAAATTATTTCGAAAGAATTTATGGTACTTCCAGGGGTGCGCCACCCTTGTCCTTATCGGAGCATATTTTTCGCTTTGGCCTCGTGGCCTAAGTTTCATCTGCAAATATGAGTGATAAGTTATAACTTTATACCTAATTAAATTATAAATTAATAAACTCTGTATTCCGAAGGGAGGAAAGGGGTGTTCCCTCTCTCTCTATTCTTTTCGCCTACTTCCGGTGTCAAATGAGTTAATGTAATTTTGAATTGACCTTTTATGCTCCATCTCTGCCCCCCCCATCAAAAAAAAAAAGAAAAACCATCGGGGTATAGGAAAGGTAAAGGGTTATCCCAAAGTGAGGGATAGGGTGTGGGGGCAATCACCCCTCCCCTTTCGGGATGGAAATACCAACACACCCTAGTAAGACACCGGAATATCACAGACGTGATTGTGCAATAGATAGCAGGATTCCTACTCTTTCCTTTGATACCAAAATGAGTACCAAACATACTAACATTATGTAATAATGACGTCATAATGTCTTTACATGATGGGAAAATGTTTAAGTGAATTGCAAAAAATATCACTGTTTCTTCTATATGCAGTATTTTCATACTTTATTACCTTATGACTCATAGTGGACGTCTCATGGTTTTACAGATTTGATCCAATGGAAACTGTAGGTACCAAATTTATAGGAATTGGACGTTCAATGAAGAGAAAATTCAAGATGGTGGCACCCCCTTCCGGTGTTTGTTACCAAAATTGCTCAGGATAGACAAGGGTTAATAAGATAATAGTTTAAATGATGAAATACCATGCTATTGAGACGTTTTCCACTAATTTCAGAACAAAACTTTTCCTGATCTTTTAAATGTCTCTTTCTACTATCTACTAGGTCCATGGCTATATAAAACCTAAACGATGGGAATGGTGTTTCTAGCATATTAAAGCTAATTAAAATGAGCTTTTCGTTGATACCCGATTTGTGGGAGGTATGTTACTTAAAGAGCAAAATGGCGTGCCAAATTCTGCGGTCCATTTTTTTATCCATTCTGTATAATTAAATCAATCATACCCTGTTAGGTATTGACAAATAGGAAAAGACGTAGATATAGGTAATAATGTAAGTGATTTGACATATTATTTTAGCGTACTTGCGGCATGCAATAGATTACACAATTCACGCAACCCAATTCTCGGGATACGCTCTGAAATTGTGACAATGTTTGCAATTAGTTACAATAGATGTCTGAAATGGAACAGTTTTCCGTCTGTCGTCTTGACACTGTACTTCTTTGTCTTAGACTTTGGATAAATGCCTATTTATTTTCAAATAATTTAAGAACAAACACCATATAATTTTTTATTTTTTTTTTTTTTTTTTAATTTTTTAGGTTTTTTCTTTTTTTAAAATTATTAGTATATTTCGCATTGATTTAGCTGAAAACTTAAATTAGGACTTGGAAAGAGAGATAGATTAATAGATAGGTAGATGATTGGAAAGATAGATGGAGAGCGGCCTCGATCGATGGTGGATGAATGGATGGAATGAATTAATAGTCACAAGGGGGGGGGGGGGGGTTCAGATATGTGGTTTTTGCTATCAAAAATCGCTCGTCTAAATTGACAGCAGCCGAAAATATACTGGGTGTACAATCATGTTACTATTTGCATATTTAGAATTCAAAAATGTGATTGTGGATAACACGTTGAAATGTTGATGTCTAGTAACCCAATTCTGACATGTCCGTCCGTTGCCTTCGTCGGGGTGTATTACATAGTGACGGATAGTAACCAAGGTAGGTATGAGACTAGCGCATTCCGTACCAAATGGAGGGGATATATAGCTATAACGATACAATCTGTACACGAGATCATACCGATGCTTACCCGGCATTTTCTTAACATATTATATTTCAAGGTGGAATTACTAGAACATTGGGAACATTATTTAACATGGTACCTACACAACATGCTAAGCGTGAAACACCATGGAAAAATTCCTGGACATCCATGCCTGGGCAGGGATGAACCCCGGACTTTCGCACACAAGGTCGATGCTCTAACCACTAAGCCACCAAGGCCGCCCTGATAACGGGGCTTTAACGTAGCCTAAGTAGTAATGGCTGAGCGAACCGGGTATACAGTACAGACATACACACAAGCAAAGACACTCCAGTATGCGAGAACATTTCTGATGCTTCCCCCAGTCTAATATACAGTAATTACAAAGTAGTATGGACTAGAGTATTTTCAAATTAAAGTCCCATTCCTAGAAGTTTGGGGAAGAAGGTTTTGAGATGTTTTTTCTTGTATTTTTCCAAGGGTTTGCTAAAACAAGATTTTTTTTGGGTCCACCTCGGGAAATGTGGGAACTCTCGCTAGAGGGCGTTTTCCAAATGTGCCGCCAAAATTCCAGAAAAGTGGCATATTAAAGCACTAAAAACAGCTATCTAATAGTTACAATGAAGTCAAGTTTTGGGGTTGATTTCTTAATTGCTATTATGTATAGCTTATTCCAGTAATTTAGAAATTTATGCTAGTACACGTGAGGGCCGTGCGTGTTTCCAAATGGCTGCCAAAAGTCTGTATTATAGCCTTTTGGGACCGTTATCAATTAATTATGTAGTGAATCAAGTATACATCAAGGGAACTGATGTTTGAAGGATTTGTGTACATTTTCAGGGATGCTGTAATCAGAATATTTGGTCCAACCTCTGGAACTGTGGGGAACTCTCGCGAGAGGGCGTCGCGTTTTCGCCCGTTTTCAAATATGGCCGCCACAAATTAAGAGGAAAATGGTAAATTAAGCTAGAAGCAAAAGAAACAGAAACGGCATTGAGATATCAAATGAAATAAATTTTGGGGTATATCTGAATGCTCTTTATTATAAAATAATATTTAAAATTAAGAATTTATGTATAAGTTCCTTTAGAGGGCGCTTTTTTTTTCAAAATGCCGCCAAAATTCCAGACAATTTGCATATTAAAGGCTAAAAACAGCATCTAAAGTTCCAATGAAATCAATTTCGGGTGTTTCTTAATGGCTAGTTTTATTGTTTATGCTATTTCAATCATTAGAATTATGCTTAAGTACCGTGGATGGCGCCTTTTTCAAAATGGCTGCAAAATTTATATAATAGCCTTTTGGGGGACCGTTATCAATTAATATTAATGGATACAATTATAAATCAATGTGAAAATGTTTGAAGGATTTGTTACATTTTCAAGAATGCTGAACTAGATATTTTGGTCCAACACTCGGAAATGTGGGGAACTCTCGCTAGAGGGCGTTTTCAAAATGGACCGCCCAAAAATTCCAGAAAATTGGTATATTAAAGCTAAAACACAGCCATATAAGAGTCCAAATGGAAACAAATTCGGTGTTTCTTAATGCTAAATTTGTGTAATGCTATTCCATATTAGAATTATGATAAGTACCCCTAGAGGGGATTTTTGGGTTAGGGTTCAATTATTATTGGCTTCGTGTTGTCTTAGTATTTGGAATACAAGCAAACAGTCCATACCGAATACCTACTGAACCATTGTCCAGTAGGTAAGAACAGATACAAGGTCAGTTGGTGACAAGGAATTAACCAGACTACCTTGGTTGTCCTTGTACAATGTGAAGAAGGTCGTGTTTTCTGGAAAACGTTGTAATCATTGAAATTCTGTAGCTTTAAACATGCACAAAACCCAAAGTAGTACTTGGTAATGTTTTATTGGATGATATTTCGCATAAGTGTTGTACAATTTTGTACGAATTACGATCTAGCATTGAGTAAAATGAAAGAAATCGCCTACCTAGCATCTTAACTCTTCAGACCTTAATATTGACGCTCACATAGTGATGCATACCAAGCATGTCATATTACAAAACCGAGAAGATGGTAACTCTGCCAAAAATCTTTACGATGTCACGTGGGACGTATAATAAAATGACAAGGGTCCACGAAATCAATAGATAATTTGACAGAGAATGAGCTGATTAAATATGTATAATTTGACTCACTGTCCATTAATGTAAACAAATTACGGCACTTATCTCAATTTCATGGCCTAATCATTCCTACTTATTTTCCATTTTCATGTGACAATCAAACGTCAGGCTATCAATTTTAATTTATTGCGATTCGATTCATTTGATAATTTTAAATTGTACGTACGTACGAAGGTTTGTGCCTACGCCGGTCGAAATACTGCCTTTCATTTTCCTGCCTTTTCTTGTGTTGCATTAGCGTTTCATTTTGGGGATCATTCCAAGCAATAATACAAATTTTGGAAGAGCTGCCCCCCAATTTTACAACAACTTTTGAGATTTTTACACGGTTGCATTGGTAACTGACTAGTAAAAACTTACTTGGCCATGGGATCAAAGGAAAATTCTTCATTTTGATTACTACTTGCAGAAAAGTAAAACATTTTCCCACTCTAAATTTTAATAATAAATAGTTACTTAACATTTATGGGATGCAATTGTAAGGATGCACATTTTCATGAAAATGAATAAAATGCCATCTCAATTTCTTTTTGAAAATAGCAGGGATCCAAGGGGCATACACTATGCTGCATTTCCTCAAGCAAGCGAATAGTGGCTTATGATAAGTAAAATACACTGGTATTCAGAGGACAAAGCACTCCATATTCCCCTTTGTAATTGGAAACTGCAGAGCCATTGCAACTGTCCAGCAGGCTGAAAGGTGTCAGGCGTTATAGACTCGTTATCCCCCACCCCGAAATTTAGGGTAGAAGTTTCACATAAAAGCTCCAAATACTCAAATGAGGTATTGCCATTGATTCCGTCATGCTCTGTATGATATTGTTAAGTAACGCAGGACGGAATCAATGGCAATACCTCATTTGTATACTTGGGACTCCTATGTGAAATGTCGTTCGCGATTAAAATAAATTTTGAGGTCAACTGTGCGTTCAATAATTTTGACTGTATATTTCATCATTTATTGAAAAAAGAAACTAATGTGAACAAAACTCATGGTGGATATGCTGCTTGGTAGGCTGTAGCCTAATATCTTTGTGCAGAACCAAGATCCAGAACTTATTGCTGGGCCTCATTTCTATTCAATTTACCACCATGTATTTAGAGAAATACAAAAGAAGGGGGTCTATCGACCTATGCTAACAACACGGTAAATTGAATTGAAATTGGGTTACGCGGCAAGTTACTGTAAGTTAAGTTTTGTTTCTGCACAAAGATGTTAGGTAACAGTCTGCCAAACCTTTTCGGAAAAAATGATTAAATATACGGTCAAAGTTAATTGAACGCACAGTAGAAGCTTAAGGTTTATTTATTCGTGAAAAGGGACAAGTATCTTGTGCTTTGCGTCATGAAAAAATAGCCCAATCTTAATCGGGTGATGAGCACCTGAAATCTGTTTTCAACTGTGAGGGTAATAACAATGGCTCTGTACTTCCAGATAAAAAGTGATTTATCCTCTGCATAGTGAGGAGCGGATTTACTGGATATCAACAGTGCTATTATTTGCTCGAGTCAATGCAGCATGATTACATCTACTGGTCACTGATATTTAAGAAAAGAAATTGTGATGACATTTTATTCATTTCCAATCAAATGTGTAACTTTTGCACTTGACATACCCCATAGTATTGAAAGGTATAATTAGACAATAATAACTGCGCAGAAATGAGTTACTTCGCCGATATGCGTAACCAATGTCCTTATGCAAGCATCTTTCTCTCTTTGATCCCATGGAGTATACTTGTAAATGGTTAAGCTCAAAAATGTCTATGTGTCGCAAACGACGGAATTTTGTAATTAGAATAATTAATATCAGAGATCTCCGATAATAATTGAACGGCTGCTGGAAACGGCCTTCCAATATGAAATAGCCGGGAATAGCGTCATGTACGTACCTACGCTCATCCATTAACTGTTTATTGATTCAGGTAAGTCAATTTAAAGGTCATTTTCTTGAGGTGGCACTATGTCATCATTGGACGGACATAACTTAGCATTTCACGCTCGCCGTTAAGTACAGTCTGGGATCCCAATTCTAGTTACAAAAAAATCGCTTTTATTTTTATGATAAATACGCATTTTTGAGCATTCTCGTTCGCGGTGTATTTTTCTAGAATAAGTACCCACATACCTTCAAAATATCAAATTTTGAAAATGGGGGGCGCTCTTAAAAATGTGCTGTTATTTCTTAGTTAACCCTAACACGGTATAGTCCTTTAGTAACGGAGAGAGAATTTTGTAATTTTTTTTGTGCCGAATGCAAGAACTATTCCTATTTACTTTTAAACCTTGCCTAACTCCGAGCACTACCTCAAACAGGAGGCTATATATCTTTTAACCTGGGATCTAATAGACATTTGAATTGTAACACATCTCAAGCACAAAAGGTTTGAGTGATTAAATATGTTGACAGACTGACATTGCAGGGACCACTGAAACGCGATGCTTAAGTGCGGCAAAAAGGAGAGGGGGCAAAGACAAAGTTTGTACAAGGGTCAAATTTTTAAATTGATCCAATCGTGTTGAAAAGTATACCATGGTATGTGTCTAACCATAAGGATTCAGAAAAAGTATAGTAATATGTACAGCCTTATGTTTCAGAATTATAGGTTAAAAACGGCACAAATCAATAAAAGGGTCGATTTCATGCAGTTGTGCAGGGGTCAAACTTTAAAGTTGCTCCGATTTGGATACAAAATGGTGCAAATTGTTGGTGGAGCTCATATGATTAAAATAGGAATAGTTTTGAGTGCCTCAAATGCTTAGTTACCATTGTAGGGGAAACAGGGTCATGCCCCACTGAATGCAATGGACGCTGACCTTCTGTGCCCCTACATCGGTAACTAAGCATTTAAGACAGTCAAACTAGCCAGAGAACTTGGTCCATAATAAAACTTGACTTCATCATGATGTCGCAATAATGGTCTTATTACCAGTTCGAGAAGAAATGAACTGGGTCTCCCCACTCCTCCTTTTAAAAAAAAACCCGCAAAGTTGAACATGTAATTTTTAATTTTCATCCATACCAATGCGCATTCGCCATCAGCTTTTGCCCTAATTAGGCTATGGTACCTGATCCATGTTTGCCTGGGGATTACTTTTTTCCTTCACTTATTTCCTCCTTCACTAAATTAAAACAATATTATTTTAACCAGGAAAAGCTTTGGCCCCACATGAAAGGTGTGCACATTATTTAGAAAAATTGAATAAAGTGCCAACTCCAATTTAGTTCTATAATATCAGTGACCACGGATATACATAACCTCAACAATCGCAAGCGAAGAATGGGGCTATGATCACTCATAATCGCCCCGGAAAACATTATTGTACATCTGGTCCATTGTTATGTGCCGGCAGTTGAACAGATTTCGATGTTATATCCTTGGTGCATTGGCGTGAGTTATTTTCTCGTTCGCGATAAAAGAAATCTTTGAGATTCTACGTGTTTTTCATTAACTTTGACCATATGATTAATATTTTTTTTCGAAAAGAAAATGTAAAGGGACAAAATTCATGAAAGAAAAGCCCATGGCAAGGGCTGACCTAATTTGTGCATAACCTAAATCCACAAGTTATTGTCTTTAAAAGCTTTTAAAACCATATTTTTATTCAATTTACCAAGAAAGCCAATGGTATTCAGCGACCTTCAGTTTTAAAATTCATGAGCGAGGTGAGTATGTTGCCCTTTATGTTATGAACAGATACTAGAGCTCAATATGGGGAGGTAATAACACCTGAGATAGCTTGAAATCTTTTCACCAGTGTGGCAGTAACAATGGACCTGCATACCCTGATAAGAAAAAGATCCGAAATGTTTTAGGTTGATTGTTGAATATAATTAGCTCTATTGTTCGCTTCAGTTTACGTGTACATATTGATCACTGACATTCTGGAAGTAAATTGAGTTGACTTTTTTCATTTTTCTAAATAATGTGCAATCTTTTCATTTGGGGATACAGCTTTTCCTGGTTTACCTAATATTTTTTTAAATTTTTAGTAAGGAAGTAAGTTATCCCCAGCGTTGTGCCTGAAAAGATATTTAAATCGCAAACGTAGCATGGCCTAATATTACTTCGTGAGAGGATTTTCCAGAGGGCTGTCGTACCGATATCAGGGGATGGAGGGGTTTTTTGTGAGGACGGCAAACTTGGCAGGTACAAAAAGTATCTCGGCATGTTTTTCGATATGTATTGTGCCAAAGTCCCCCCCCCGATAATTGAAAGTTTTCAAGATAGGAGTGATATGGTAGCCTAGGTCTTGCGCTTTCATTTATCACCTTGCTTGTAAAAGAACACGTGCAAAAATGGCTGAGTTTGAACGCCTGAAAGACGTAAAACCTCAAAACCAAAAGTTGCAGTTTTCAATGGGTATTGCAGTGTACTGCGACACGAACACGCTGACCACATTCAATATTGCAAGTAGACTCTCTCGCTCATTCAGTCGGAAACCCTCTTTGTGTAAAATCAATACACATGAATTATTGCGTTGTTCCACACCACAGCAGCCGACAACATCGCGCTGAGCTATTGTTATGAGTGGCATTGTTCAAATAAGAGTCTCTTCAACAGACTTTAGTAGGCGTCTGTGGAAATTTGATATTCGGGTTTAATTATAAGGTTTTAAAACAAAAATATGTGACCGGTTAGAAGTTTTTCTGTTGAACGGTTTCGGGTGGTATAAAAGGGACCATTTTAGACAAAAAAATTTCTACACGGTCATCGATTTTTCTTGGGAAATGCGAAGTAAATGTCCGTGTTTTGAAATGGCAGCAGTGCGTGACCTGATGTTGGTGTAATCCATGCACAGCGGGAGTTTGCTGGCTGCTGTGGTTCCACACAGTGACCATTAAAAAACCAAAAACTGAAACTTTTTGTTGAGGGTTTTACGTCTTTTAGGCGTTCTATCGCAGCCATTTTTGCACACTTTTTTACAAGTGAGGTGTTAAATGAATGAGCAAGATCTAGGCAACAACATGTTTATTTCGAAAACTTTCCAAATTATCGGACTTTGGCACAATACTGATCGAAGAACATGTCGAGATACGTTTTGTGCCAACTGTATTTTGAGTGAATGGAGAGGTTAACACCCATAACTTTGTTCAATAAGAACCGGCGGAACTTCCTCCAAATTTACACTTTAGTTATTTCCAAAATATGATCAATTAAGGGGAGTACCATTGGATACAAATACAAAATTAGTAGTATCAAGGTAGTTACAAATGAAACAACCATCGTGAATAATAAAATCAAATTTATAAATCGTCCGAAATGCATATAATGTAGGGCTAGACTGCAAAGCAAGCCCATGACAAGAAAAACCACGATAGTCAGGAGGTCCAGAAATGCGCACCATTTGTCAAACACCGTATCTGCTTTATCAAGGGTCAAAGTAGTTCTGTCATGAAAATGTTGAATATCAGATCTGATGAGGTTGGCAATCCTAATCAGCTCAGCATTATCTGTTTGTTGAGTTTTGCCTAGGAATGTGCCCAGTATATTCTTGATCGGAGTTAACAACGAACTCCAAGTCCATTGTTCAGCAATTGCTATGGCTGTGTCACTCACGACATCTGACCATCCTGAAGACCCGTCTACCACTGACATCAGGGAACACAACAGAACCAGGATGAACAACTTCATTTTGGTGCTCCCCATACTTATCTGAAATCATAAATAAATTTTACACTATAGTGTTATTTTTTTATTCATGTCACTTCATTGAACGTTTTTGACAATTCTATTCATTCTGAGAGGGTGTATATCGATGGTACCTGGGAACATGTTGTATGGCATGTATGTGAGCATGACTTATTGATACACGCACATTGTTCCCAAAAGATATGTCCCCCCCCTAAAATTCAAGGACATTTTGTTCCATAACTTCACTTAGAACCCGATGATTGGAAAATTTTAAAAAGTATCGAAGATAGGAAACATTTGGCTCTGCCACAAAAGTAATCGCTTTTCAAAATACACCTTTGGTATCAACACACACTCCCTTTTTCCAAAAATGATGCTGTCAGAAAAAGTGGCACTTTACCGTATTCAAAAGTCTAAAGTAAGAAATTAACAATTTACTACAACGATTTTCATTTCCATCTTCATTGCGACCTGAGGTAAATAAGCTTAAGCCATTGTCGCATCGACAAACAAATAAAAAAAAGAAGACAAATATACAGGAAAATAAAATATGCGATGTATCAGCTTTACATTCATCAATATCAAATAGTCATTTTTCTTTGCATATTGCTCTTTTATGAAAGAAAGAGGTAATGCTTGAAATGCCTGTTTTTAAATCCAAATAAGCTTAATTATTTTGTCATTCAGGATGAGATTCAATAGTCAATGTTTCCTTCATATGCACTGATGACATGCTGTTTACCAATTTGCTGATGTTCTGTTGATGAATGTGGTTCCATGCTCGCTGGATAATTCCACCACGTTGAGCCAGTTTAGCGTTTTGCTTCGACTGGTGCTGCTTACGCAAATCTCATCTCATTGTTTGTTTGTCTGCACATTTGTCTTGTTTGTACATCTGTTTGCCTATGCGTTCATGTTTTAAGCTTATTTACTTCAGACAACAATGAATATAAAGAAAGGAAATGAAATCGCTGTTGTAAATTTGATAATTTCTTGACTTTAGATCTTTGAATACGATAAAGTGCCACTTTTTCTGACAACATTTTTTGAAGAAGGGAGTGTGTGTTGATGCCAAAGGTGTTTTTTGAAAAGCAACGACTTTTGTGGCAGAGGCAAATGTTTCCTTTCTTCAAAACTTTTTGGAATTTTCTAAACACCCAGTTCTAAGTGAAGTTATGCAACAAAATGTCCTCGAATTTTAGGGGGGGGGGAATTATTTTTTTGGGAACCCCTTAGATCCAATGCTAATTTTTCGGGGGGGGGGGGGGGTAAGATTCCCACAAGGAGGCAGCTTCCCCCAGCCCACCTCGGGTTACGCCTCTGCTTAAAAAGAAACCAGTTTTACTAGGCAATTAACTAAAGTTAAAATCGAAATAGATAATTGAAATGATTTAAAAAATTAAATGCTGAACCTTTTGCATAATAAGTAAAAAAAGATAGTGTTTCTAGATTTTAACGGTTGTTTTCTCTGACACGTTATCATTTGCCGTTTTTTAACGGTGTCCCATTTGAAAAAGGCAAGATCAATAACCACAATTTGGACACAATCTTTTGTCATAGGAGAATGCCGCAACAGAGCCCTTTTTAAATTTTGGTCCAGTTTTTAAAAATATGAAGCAGAAATGTGGTTTCTTTTACATTTTCAGAATTTTATTCAAATTTTCAGCACTTTGTACCCCAAAATTTATCAATTCGGTTCGGTTACGCCATTTTGTAGGTGTTGAAGATTTAAAATAAAAAAAGTAAGTTTGTTCAGGTATTGTAAAACACCGTAACCAAGTACCTGAAAATCCAACATGGCAGCCATTTATAATGCAAATTATATAACATTTGACCCTAATTTTATTTGTATTCAACTTACTTAGTCACATATAATAACATAATAAATTTGATGAATTTTGATCTATATAAAATGCTACTTTTTATTTTCAAGGTAGCCGGCCCCATTACCGTAATCCCCGTCCCCCGGTTATCACCCCCTCCGTTTTTTTTTGCCTTGCTAAAACCACCTTCTTTGGTGTCAAATTATTTAATATAATTGTCATTTGACATTTAACGCTCTTTTATGCAATAATCAAACATCCTTCAGCGTACTACGTGAATCAAAAATAAAGTGTGCAACGGTTGCAGATGACCTTGACCTTGATAAAGTCACTGAATCATAGATTTGCTGTTGTTTTAATAAAGCAAATCTAATTCCAAATGTTGAAAAAATGAACGAAAACGATTAAAAATAAGTCAGATATGACCAATTTTTGTAAGCACACCCCTTTTCCCCTCCATTCCAATGGGATTTACACAGTTAAGCAAGAATACGTCAATGTACGATATACGGGGTATAGCATAATGAAAGTAATGATGACCCATGCTATTTTGTTTAAATGATCTATGAATAGCCATAATCTCCTTCATTGATCTTCAAAAAGAATTAATGTTAACACAAAATCTCACCCAATTATCCTGAAGTGTAAATGAAGAGGGTTTCAACACTCCTACGGTAGTCCAGGTTTAGATACAAGTTATGCGAATTAAAGGGGACTAAACTCTTTGCAATCCTAAACAATGGGAAGATCTTGTTTTCTTGCTCTGCAACAGGTGAATTGGTGTTTGGATTCGTCATATCAGTTGGCACATTGGTATAAATAAATTCATTGATTAATCCGTAGTTGAAATAATCAAGAAAATCGGTAGCATTAAGTTTGACAAAGGCATCATGATATTGATATTGTACATTCTCACAAACACAAGTTTAATGTGTGTAAATCCCATAGGAATGGCGAAAAAGGAGTGTTCTTACAAATTTGGTCATATTTGGATTATTATTTAATCGATTTCTTTCATTCTTTTTATTTTTTTCAGTTTTTTAATTTTTTGTTTTTTATAAAAACAACAACAAATCTATGATATAGTGATTGCATTAAGTTCAAGATCATTTTTAATCCTTGCACAATTTTTTTTTTATTCACGTAGTATACGATACAGGGTGATCCAGAAGTGATGGATAGAGGGTGGCACCCCAGTCTGGGAGTTCAAGTTCATTTACTTATTTCATTCGGAACAATGAATGAGCTACAAATCAAAATGATACAACAATATATTGCAAGTACATAAGGGTTGTAAAGTATTATGATATGATTAAAGTAATATAACCATATAGAAAGCAAACAGTGTATTTTTCTGAATGGGGAGAGATCAAAATAACCCCGAGGGGCTTTAATCTTTGATCCCAACCTAACTAATAACAATTTAAAAAAAAAAGAGCTTTGAATATTGTGGATAAACATCAATTACAAGAGAATAATTTAAGAAGGGGGAAATACAAAGGAGGACACTTAAGACGGGACAGACATCGACGAGGACAGGACAACACAGAACGCTATGGGACAAGGATAGACTATGGATAAGCAAGGTGGAGGCCATGCAAAGTATACAAGCAAGATCAGAATAATGACAGGTATGCGGAGGAGATATCAACCATTTTAATCACAAATTAAGTACTTTTTATATTTGCGTTTGAAGCAAACGGGTGTTTTACTTGTTGTGAGTGTCTTATCAAGTTTGTTCCAGGAGGCAGGGCCAACAAATTTGATTGAGTTTCTGATTAACGAGGACCAGCATTTAGGGGTCTCGTAATGGTGAGCATTTCTTGTATTACAATTATGAATTTCACTATTTTTGGTAAATAAACCGTCAAATGAATTTGGAAGATCCTTGATGGAGTAGCGATACATGAACAGAGCAGTTTGAAGTTTTATGTCAAAGATGTTCAGAGTTTTTAATTCATAAAAGAGTGATTTGGAATGAGAGAGGTACGGTGAGTTTGTGCATATGCGGATGGCCTTTTTTGAAGTTTATAGAGTACATTTCCGTCCTGGGCCATCCAAATCAAATCTGAGTATCCCCCTCCCGGGTTATCCCAAAAGCCGCCTTTTGAAATCCCGTGCACATTTTTGATCGTGTCTTCCAGCGGCGAAAAATATTAGGGGGGAAAATTCCCCCTGCCCCTCCCCCGCTGGTGCCGCCAATGATTGACTTACAGTTTTGTACACTAAATCAATAGGATGTTTGTTGTTTTTGTGACAGAACCCCAAAATGTGGATGATTATCCACAATAATGGTCAAAGGTCCACTTTTTCCTAATTGTTTTGATAGAAAAATAAAACGGGTCCTAAATTTAGAGAAATCTTGACAATAAAGTCCTCGTTTTTGGTGTTGAAATCTCAAATTCAAAAGGAAATTTTTAGGGACATGAAGCTAAAATGAAAATCCAATCCCATGGCGGCTTTCAATAACTTCCAACAACCAGTATATTGAGCAAATACACCCCCTGTTTTTAAGTATGATTTAGATACCCAAACCAGACATGCATAGTCAGCTTCGTAACATGTGCCATCCAAGGCTAGTGAACTCGCCCTTGTTAGAATTAGCAATGCCCTGCTCCTATTGGCACCAGCTTATAGTTATTGTGTAAGCGGGACTGTGTTATTGTTGTAAGTTCAAGTCTTTATAACCAGTTACATAATAGTCAATAGTTTTCATTGTAACAGGGGTGTTTTTCTACACGTGTACTATTGTTAACACAATAGCAGGCCACTCTTTTGTCCTCTTTCTATTTATTCATATGGGAAAGCCAACGCAGGTGGCTTTTCTTTTCGATCGTAGATAACTCTTTTCCAACTGGCAACCATACTTTACATTGTTAATGGTCTCCCACACACAGCTGCAAAATACCATCGTGCTGCAATTGTCACGTGTTTTGTGTGCCAATGTTACTATTCTTGGACATAAGGAGTCACGCATCCCCCCCCCCCTAAGGGGTTTTTAAGGTTTTTTTAAATGGGGGGTGGCGCCCCCACTGTTTACGGGCCCGATAATTGATAACCGGTGAACTTGCAGTTGGCTAATGTATACTCAATCGCGTTATCGTACTGCGCTGATAAAACTGCCTGAAGAGCCAATGTAGAAAATAAATCAGAATTTCATAAGAATCTGAACTCCCATCATTGCATTGGTAAAGATTAGAAAAGCCTTTTTTTCACATTTCGCGGTATTTCAAACAGACATTTATCATTAATGCGAATTTAGAATATTTTCCAAAATCTATATTTGTATTATCTATTTAATATGTACATTTTCAAACAAACCCAGTAAGTAAATTTCCAGTAAGAAATAATCGTGTTTAATTCAGTGTAATCAATTTAGAATTTGATGTAGTTATAAGACGATTCCCGATGTTTATTGCCAAAAATATAACCTTAAGGTAATTTCAGCGCAGAGAGATTATTCAGCGCACACCCTTCTTTGACTGTCTCAAATGCTTAGTTACCAAATTAGGGGGAACTAGAACTGGCTGTGCTCTTGCAAGAGCACGAAAGTTAGACTTTTGTGACCTTTGACCACCAACATGACCAAAGACTGGGTCGTATCAAGAGGTCACAATGGGCATTTTTTCATCTTTCATGGAGATCTACAAGATGCACCATTTAGATTTGACCCCATTTTCGATTTTTTACAGATTAACTATTTTTGACGCCCCGTGACCCCATGATAACCTTGACCCCAAACAGAGCAGTGGCGGATTCAAGAGTCAGCAGTGTCAGCAGCTGCTGACAGGGCCCCCCTGAAATATTGCTCTCAGAGCCATGCAATGCGCCTATACCATACTGTACTAAACACATGCCAGTACTTAGGGATAAAAAGTGTTCCAAAGTTTAAGAAACACAAGACATTTCATAATCATGCAAAAAATTCCCTAAGTACTAACACTTCGTGGGCTAAAATGAGCATTAAAGTCAGAATTTTTATGTGTTAAGAATAGGATATTTATGTGATCACATGACCCTATTGAGGTGAAATTTCCCAAAACTGGTGCATTGTGGGATTGACTCAAAACACCCTCTGGGCCCCACCCAAGAATAAAAAATAAAAAATAAAAAATCACGGCAGGTCATTATGCATGAAATCGCACCAATTTAAGACCAGATTTTCAGAACTTTTTTCACTTTTAGGGGGGTACAAAGTACCCCCTCAGACACTCCCTACAATCGCACTAAAATGCAACATTGCAAAAGGGCCCCACCTTAAGCTGCTGACAGGGCCCTTTTCCTTAAATCCGCCGCTGAAACAGAGCACACCTTACAAACACTTGACAGAGCTCATTCATATAATATCAGGTCAAGATTATTGCATGAATTATTTAGCACAGGAAAGTTTTTTTTATTAAATTGGGCATTTGTGAGATCTGACCCCAAACAAAGCACGCCGTGTATATCCGGTGTCCATATCATTACTCTGAGCGATTTTGGTCATCAGAAGTCAAGCGTTAAGGGGGGGGGGGAGTTTAAGTTGTAAGAAAGAAGAAAGAAACAACAAGAAAACAACAAGTTAGACGAAACGCCAAATATAAGGCCAATCTTCATTGAATGCGATGGCCATTGACCTCTTGTGCCCCTACTTTGGTAACTTATCATTGGGTAAACGGAATGATTTATAATAAAATCCCCCAGAGTGGATTCAGCAGACCGCAGATCATGGCGTTAAAGAGACACTGGCACATTTGAAAAATAGTGCGCCCTCACGATTGTTGAAAATTGATATTTTTGCATGGTTGTAAAGCTTTAATATACATTAGCCCTCACCTGAATTGACAAGGACCAAATTAGCGCCATTATGGATAAAACAGAACGATTTATAATTAATGTCGCCGGCGACATTTATTCAGCAAAAAGACGGAAATGGCGCTTAACACAAGAAAACACACGCCGGACTTGCTTCCCACCGCATGCACACTGTTTGACTGGTCTGTGATCTTTGTGGTTTTAATATTAATGAGTACGAGTCTTATGTAATGTAATAAACATATTTATTGATTAAACGGTAATTTACGGCAATCTTAAAAGTTGGCCTACACAAATTATCTGAATGTCTTTAGCCTCTTATTAATGCCCCTTTCTGTTTTTGTTTATGTTATTTTTATGTGTAAAATATATCTCTATTCTTCCAATGGTCTAGACTATCATTTGCGAGAAAATTGAATAAATTTCATATTCTGTGAAATGTGCCAGTGCCGCCTTAACACAAGAAAACACACGCTGGACTTAATTCCATTGGCCTGTGTTGTCTGTGCCCTTTGTGACTTATACCAACATCAATATCAATGAGTACGAGTCTGTGATATTCGTGTAATTGACACATTTACGACAAACCTCCCAAAATAGGCTGGTAAAATATTATAACATGTCTTTAGTTTCTTATTTGGGCTTGTTTTATGTGAGGCCTAATATGCAAAAATATCAATTTTGACAAATCTTGAAGGCGCACTATTTTTTCAAATATGTCAATGTTTGTTTAAAGCTTAGCAAATGTACATTTCAAAAATTTTACTCTCACACAAAAGACTCAAACTGTCAGTTAGAACCTCGTAAAAATCAGCTCACCATTGAAAGGAATAGGTAATCCTAGGAACAGAAAACTTTATAATTAGGAAGCGGTTCAGATTCGTTAGGCATTATGGTATATCGAAAAATGGAAATTGAATATGCTAACGGTTCTGAAATACTCTCACCTCTAGTCTTTTCCATCTACTAATGATGATGCGGTGGTCGATAAGCATTTAGTACGTGTCCCCTCTTACGTAGCAATGATGACCGTTTCGGCTAATATTTGAGGAATATGACCTGCCTTTGGAATACAATAAGTCAGAGGTAATATTAGTCATCCTTGGAATTTTGAATTGTCACATTTCAATGATACATCAGATCGGAAATTAAAAAAAGAGTACTGATGAATTTAACTTAAGTAATAACACACACCCTTGAATCTTCACAATGTTGAGAATTTCGTTACATTGGATTTGCATGAACAAAAACTTTCTGAAAGCGGTTTAGCTATAGATGATTTACACGTCTTAGTCTTACTTCAAGAAATTTTTATAATAAAATCTTAATTGGCACGTTTGTATAGGTAAAGCTGTTGAGAGTTTAAGGCATTATCTTTCATTTAAAGTGACAGGAGGAGATTTTTAGGATATGAATTTCTCTCAAATTTCACTGGATCGGTTGTAGACCACCTACCGAGAACGTTTGGAAGGTTTATTGGACATACAGGTGCAAAAGAAAACCGCAAAACCTTGTTTTGAACTTGCCTGCTATCGTAATCGTTCCCCATAGAAAATCATGCTTTGACTTTCTGTCGTGCACGACAGAAACTACTAAATCACCATCTCATTACATAAAGACGGCGTATTCGGCTTATTCACTTCAGGTGTGATCTAATACATTGGTAAACATTCCAAATATGTAAAAAACCTAGGTTCGAGAAAAATTGGGGGCGCTTCTTTCTGGAAATCTCCTCATATCTCTTTAAAAACAAAATCGTAGAACATTTCGTTTTATAATGATGATGATCATCATCATCATATTCTGTCTTCCGTAGACGGAGAGGTTGTGTTATCCTTCATGAGCCGTTGAACGTCATCTGCAATCCACTCTCTTTAGAGGATGGTTGCCCGGCCCATCCTCCTCTATTTCTATAAAAGTTGCAATTCGATGCAGAGTCCACCACGCCTTTCGCTGATATACTGCCGCTCAAAAAGTATTTACTTACAGTACTCAACAAAAATCCCTTTCGCAACCTCTGTCTCACCATGAATAACCAGGTGATTGAAAGAGTTACCCCTGTTAAATTCCTTGGTATTCATATCTCTGATAATTTATCTTGGAATATGCACGTAAACTATATCTGTAAGAAAGCCAGGAAAGCCATCGGCTATCCACTGGGCTTTTACCAACGCCTCCCCTACCACACATCGTTTTCTATACCTTGCCTTGGTTCAACCAATCCACCCTGAGTACGGCAGTAATCACTTGGCATCCTTAAAACACCACGCGTCAACAAACCAACACGATTGGAATGAACATCAGCTAGTGATTTGCTTGCACAAGCCATTCTCCAGTCCTAGTGCCGTGACATTGCTGTCCTGTGACATCTCTTCAAGATTTTTAATCACACCATTTTGCTCTTAATCCTTTCAAGTCTCTCCCTAGACCCATGCCTCTTCGCAATCTAAAAGCTCTTTCCTTGAATCCACCCTTCTGCAGGCTTTCGCTTTTCCCAAAGGTCCGTTATGTCCTCTTCTATTTATGGAACTACCTGCTCGAGGATGTTGCAATTTGTACGTCCCTAAAAACCTTTGCTGCTGTTTACCTTCACATCTTGTAGCTTGCTAGGTTCTAGTATATTTTTTCTACCAAAATCAATGAATTGTTGTTGAATCTATCCACTCTCTTCTAGTCAAAATGCAATTTATGTTTGGAGAGCAATCATTATGACCCCTCCAAATTTTACAATTTATCGAGGTCCATAGTTCCAAAAGCTTGTACCTTTCCGCCGTATTGAGTTTCCCTCGTGACTAATTTATGAGCTCAGTTCAGTTCAGTTTTTTATTTACATTTAGAACAAAGATCATGATACATATCATATGATACAATACAATATATTGCAAGTAGTTCAGGCTCATAAGGTTAATTATATTGAAGTGCGACATAGATAATACAGGGTGTCTCCCAAAATAAATGCAATCTTCGCCGTCGGTGCTATAATTTCAAAATTAACTGAGAAGTATTCAAATTCTGTAACATATTCTGATTGGACGAACTGTGTTTCGCACATCCGGTCCAAGGGTTGTCTGGATACGGGGCAATAGTTGTGAACAACAAAGCATGATGTACCCGCTGGCAATGACCCCGTTCCCAAGGTGGCGCCTTAGAGCTTGAAACAGGTTCACAGTGAAAGGGGAATAAAATTCGTCTCCACTACAAAAAATCTTCCTGGTACTAATCCTTCTGTTTAAAAAATAAATTACTAAAATATCGTGTCGTTATTGTTTTATTATATCCACGGTCTTTTATTGTCTGTACAGTATTTTGCTCTACTCATATTTAGAATAGTAACTTAGCGACTTGGCCAAAATTCATCTCCTGTGGGTCCGACAAATCCGCGTGAATAGTGTAAATTGCAGCGGAGGGATTAAATACCAAATGGATGGAAATGGTTGGGGCTATAATTTAAAAATTATTTTTAAAATGTTGAAATGTTGCGAGATATCTGTACGACCTATCCTTTTCTCAACATACTGTTCAAATTTCATCTGATTTGCTTCACTGTTTTTTAGAACAAAGGCGATTACGTAAGTATTAGAAGCCACAATTTAAGCCGTTCCAAGTTTGACTGGTGAATACACAATCAAAGTATGCTTAAGTACGCAGGTGCTGCTTTTTGTTTTCTCCTGTCTATTTCTTTATCCTTACTACTTAAGTTTGGTTCATTTAACCCAGTATAACTAAATATCATTTAAAGACAACATGTCTTTGACAAATAAGGGAAATGGTCTCTGTTTACAATGACAACTGACATTGTGTTTGATGTAACTCAAGTTTGGTTTTCAGTGTTTTATTTGTGTTGTTTGTTGTGTCTATCAAATGGTCCATATTATAACATATTATATCATATGGTCTTCAACATCCATTCATACCATTTCCATTCATTTGGTATTTAATCCCTCCGCTGCATTTTGCAATATTCACACGGATTTGTCAGACACACCGAAGATAAAACATTTAAGTTTGGCCAATTCGCTAAGTTACTATTCTCAATATGAGTAGGGGAAAATACTGCAAAGACGATAAAAGACCGTGGATAATACAATAACGACAAATATTGAAGTATTTTTTTTAAAACAAAAGACAGGATTAGTACCAGGAGATTTTTGTAGTTAAAAGACATTTTATTCAACTTTTCAAGGTGAACCTGCTTCAACGATCTACCGCAAATTTGGAATGAGGTAATTTGACAGCGGGTTACATAATAGCCTTTGTTTTCAAAACTAGTGAACCGTATCGGACAAAAATTAGACAGGATGTACGAAACAAGTTCATCAATCAGCATATGTTATAAAATTTGAATAATTCTCAGTAATTTTGAAATTATACCACCAACTGAGAGGATTGCATTTATTTTGGGACACTCTGTATAGTATTGTAATCATAGTAATATAACCATTGGTAGCTAGAGTATCGAGCCTTGAGGAACGCCACACGGCACTGGAAGGAAGTTAGAAGAGTGAAAGTGGTAAATTGCTTCTGATTTTGCTGATAGTTCGACAGAAGTTTGAGAAGGATTCCACGTATCCCATAGTAGTGAAGTTTGGTGATTGGAATGTCGTGATCAATCGTGGCAACGCTTTTGAGAGGTCGAGGAAGATCCCGATAGTGTGGTGTTTTTGTGATAATGCGAAAGAGATTTTGTGACATATATCAAGAAGAGCGAGGTCTGTAGAGTGTTTATTCCGGAAACCGTACTGATTGTCATGAAGAATATTGTTAGGATGAGGCGTTCAAGAATTTTTGAGAAGCATGGTAGGAGAGAGATAGGGCGGTAGTTTGAAAATTAATGGGGATCATCCTTTTTGAAAAATTGAATAACTTTGCAATCTTAAGAGCCGAGGGAAATATACCTGTGGATAGTGAAAGGTTAGAAATATGAGTAAGAGGCCTAGCAATAAAAGGAGCAATGTCCTTGACTACGCTTGGATTGATATCATCAAAACCTGGGGTCCGTTCCCGAAACTATGATCGTAAATTTCATCTTACGCATGGCTTAAGATTTTGGTTACGACCATGGTAGTAGCATTCCTGAACAGGGTACTTAAGATGGTCGTAAGTGCATTTCTACTAGTAAACCTACGACAATCTTACGTTGCCATAAACTAAGCCGATTTAAAGGTCATTCCATTCATTGATTGGGATTAAAATTGGGCTCTGTCTGGGTGCAAAAGTCTGAGACACGTTTGCGAATGTTACCATGTGCCTATTATCATCAGGTACATGAATGATTTTTATTGTGTGGTATCTATAGAACTTTAACAAGTATTAAAACACTCGGACAGGGTTCGCTTAATTGTCGGTCAACTTGGTCTGATTCGGTATTTTTTGTTCGCGTGTGTGTCTGTGTTAAACTTTTCAATATATTTTTATTTGCTTCATGTAGCTCCTGTGCTTCACTTCATCACGGTTATTAATTAATTAGTATAGAAATGTTTAATTATAGTAACTATTTCAGTTAGTTATATCTCTGCGAGTGAGAGCTGTTTATTTTCATTAAATTTTATTATCTTTTATTAAATACACATTAAATTGTTATTACATTTTAAATTTAATTACTGCAAGATGCAATAAATACTAACTTGCTTGGCACATTGGTAGCTAGAGTATGTATGTCTGAAGCCCCGAGGGGCTTTAATCTATGACCCCACCCTTATAAATTTGAGGGGGAAATATGAGAAACGTGGATAAACATTCAATTTCAGGACAATAAAAAATACGTACAGCTAAAAACCCTAAGGGGAGATACATAAAACAGGACAAACATCGACGAGGACAGGACAACAGATAACGTTACGGGACAAGGATAGACAAAGGGTTAGCGAGGTGAGAGCCATGTAAGGTATACAAGCAAAATCAGAAATAATGATAGGTATGTGCAGGGGATATCAACCATTATAATTACAAATTAAATACTTTTCCATTTGAATTTGAAGGAACTACAATCCTCGAATAAAGTCCTTGGAACACCGCACACATGTTTGATTGTTAATAGTGTTGTGATGAATTTTATGAGAAAGCTGGTACCACTATGAGCTAGTAAAATCTCAGTTCCCTTGAAACAGTTCAGTAGCTTTCATTCACAATGTATTTAGAAAATATACCCCTTGGTTTTTGGGTATGATATATGATACCCAGATCAGGGTCAATTCATGTCAATGTATGTACAAGTACAACCCACTGAACTGTGTCCTTGGTAGATGAGCATATTGTAACTCATAGTGTACCTTAAGCATTACTTTTCCCTTCCCCTCTCCCCATCGTTCAATGTTGTGACACATTGGAAAAATTGAAAAAACAAGCTGCTACCCAACCCTTACTCTAACAGCTATATCATCACTTGAATTGATGACCCCACTCTTCATAACACGTAAGACGCTTGATGACATCTCGCGTATATTTGTATATCTTCAAAAGCAAGGACATTATGGTATAGACCTATTGGTTTTCGTCTTCATTAGATAACATGACTAATATAGTTGTGTGTCAATATACTCATGCACAAGAGCAGTTATTCTTGTAGACAGTAATTTAAGCATTTGAACCCTTTTAGCTAAAACAACACCTCAAATAAAAAATATATTAACTTTTCTTACAATGCCAAGTAGGTCGATACGCTAGGTGTAATTAATATGCAGGAACTTTCTCATAATACCCTTAAATCTGGACAAATGCCTTTAAAGTACATAATAACGATGTCGTGTGACGTGTTCACCCTAGGGCCTACAGATACAGAAACAACACGTACGTATTAGTCCTCACTTATGGAAAATACCCTACATTTTATATAAGTTTTCACAAGACATGGCTGTACTCATAATACTTTCCTAATCTGGGACATTACTTTCAACTGGGGAACTTTTGAAGTAAGTAACAGTGTGTGCGTGAAACTTTTGGAGGTCTTTTGGAGACACGCCCCTAAAAAAATGTGATGTTGAAATACACAAAAGATGGCATATTTTTTATTAAAAAAAGAAATCTATGGTTTTGAACATGGAATGGTAGTAATTCGACAAGAGAGGATAGGGGGCCTCTACATAATCCTCAAATTAGTTTGAAAGCGGTTATTGGGTGACACTAAGCAAACAAAACCAACCACCCTCATCAAAAACAACCCACAAACCAACACATACACTCCACACATACACCACCCGCCCCACTCCCCCCCCCACGACACACACAACACAAACACACCACACACACCAAAAAACAAAACACAAGAGCGCCCGGGTTCGAACATGTTCTAGACGGTTGGAATAGTCTTCCTACAATGATCTCCCAGCCTCCCACCCCATTTCCAAATAAAATCACGAATACTAGCTCTTCCATCATGTCCATGAAATCAACTCTGTTACCGTTATGCCAAGTCTACGTCAACTCTGAGTAGATCGACGTAGAAATTCGCGTAACTTACGATAATCCTGCGACTAGGTTAAGTTTCAAGAACGCATGAACAGTCGTGGAAAAGCGTACGTGCTAGGAACGACAGACGTATATTTTTCGTAAGTTTGGAAGAAAGATCTTAAGTGGCAACTACGTTTGCGGGAACGCAGTTAACTTCCCGTCAGTGTGACTTTACGCAAAAGTGCGAGAGAAAGAGGCAAGACTGTCGTACGACACCCCTTTTCGGAACGGACCCCAGACGCTTGCCATTTTAAACTTGCTGTGATATCACATCAAGAATTGGCCTTCCTCTGAACAGGCGTGAAGAAGATGGGCTTGTTAGAAGGATTATTTAGAAAATCAGTGAAGTTTCAGGCTTTAGTGTTAATTTTACTGTCAGATTTTGACCTATTTTAGCAGAATGTTTAAATTTGGTTAGCGACATGTCATTTGGATCAATAATTTTTGTATTACCGTCAAGGAAGATGATGGTGTTCCCCTTTTGTGTTTTTTATACCCAATATATCATTATAGTGCCGTCAAGTATGTTTATCTTGGGTTTTATATTAGTTAAATTAGTGATTGTAAATTTACAAGAAATGCGTATAAGATGAGTGAGGTTTTTCTATAACTGATATTTTGTTTTTTTTCGGCTTCATCACGAGATTTTATGTTTTTTTACTATTTATTTTCTGGTCTTAATTGGATTTTAATAATCCCGTACTAATCCCTGGATTATATCTTTACGCTTTGCTTGTTTTTTCTTAACAGTAACATGATTAAGAAAGGTAGACGGGAGATTTTGGTTGTATAATTGTGAAAATTTTGTTGATGAAGATTTACATTAAATTCCTCCGTCACAATCATTTAAGTAACATCGTTCCAATTCCAATCAGTGTTTAGAAGATTAGTTCCTAGAGCTGCAATGTTAGTCTTGTTTATGCTCCTGGATATACGAATATTTGATTCAGATGAATGTTTTCATCATTTTTATTCAGTTTATTTATAATTTGGAAGACAGGGAAGTGATCAGTTATGTCACTAAAGAGTATGCCTGGTGTTATTTTTGGTCGAGAATGTTGGTAAAAATGTTATCAATTAGTGTTGATGTTTTAGTGGTAATGCATGTGGATTTATCGATTAGGAGTAGAATGAAGCAGCGTACATGGATGTTAAAAATCATTTGTGGCACCGTGGCGTGTGTGTTTCATTAAAGGCTGACTCCGAGATTTTGAAATATAATTTTTGGTGTAATAATTAAAAATACTTATCTAAATTTAAATGCAAAAAACAGGATTTGTTTGAAAAATGAGTGCGCCCTCATCGGGAAAGCTCTGAGTCAGCCTTTAAGTCAAGATTAAAGTTTTCACAAATGAAAGTGGGCATATTTTCTTTAATCAATAATCGCGATGCTTGTTGACAAATTGACTTGAAAATGATGTGGAAGTCAATCATGTGGTCTGTATCTTACACCAATGATGCTATGTTTGTGGTGTGTATCAATTTCAATAAAGAGAGAGAGAGAGAGAGAGAGCGATTCATAGTCATCATTTCTCGACATATTGAGGTAATTTCTAAGTTTGAAATTTAGGTCATTGTCGATGTATAACGCAACTCCCCCACCTTTCTTGTGTCGACGTTCAGATTGCACCAGTGTATAACCATCCATATTAGTGAGCGGAGGGGAGTGTTATTATCGTTGGACCACGTTTCGGTAAAAGCAATTACGGGAAAATTTGTGGTTTAAAGGGGGATGGCCCGATTTAAGTATATAAAGTGTTTACCGTAATAGAGTGGCCTTCACCCAAAAACCACATCTGTAAAGTTTCTCGCCGATATTTCAATCCGTTTTGATGAGACACCTGGAAACGTGATTTTGTGAGCCCCATAGAATACTGTGTAAAATTAATATTTGTCGACCAAAATGGAGTACATTTTCGCTCATAACTTCAAAACCAAGCATTCTTTAGCCATAAGATTTCACAGGGTAAATGAGAAATATAGTTACTTTCTTCTGATATCAAAATTTCGACCACTTCCGGTAAAATCTGGGGTTCTGGGGACGAAGCTATTAGCGATCGGGTCATGGACCTTTAATGTTAGAAGGTAGTCGGTAATTGAATCCAAATTTTCAGTTAAACTACGGGAATTAATGTGAATCATACTAAGATCCGTGGCTTTATTTTTATCTTATCGTTAAATGTATCACTGCAGTAGTAATTGCATTTGTCATTTTCATTGAGTAAGTCATAGTTATTGTTAGGATTAAGAATATTATCATCGTTATCGTCAATATCATTTATATTAAATGGATTGATATTTAGTGATTGGAGTTGTAAGTAACTTATGTTATGATCATGATTTATTTGATTTATTTCATGAATAAATTCATCATTATCTACAATGTTTCAGTTTCAGTTTATTATTTTCCATACAAAATCAGATTTCAATAAATGGACATTATGGAGGGAGAACCAGTCAAAGCAGAGCTCGATCGTACTGGTCACCCTGGACAATACAGTGCAAAGACAAGGACATAACATAAGACAAAGGACATGGTGTAAGTACAAGACATAAGCACGACAAAGGGTGCAAAACTTTAAGCATGTAGGCTGACTGGTTATAAAGAATCAATATATGTTGAAATTGAATTCAAAGTTAAAAAATAAAAAAAAGTAGAAATACAATCAAATGCAGCACAAAAGGTAAAATAATAGTAATAATAATAATAAATAAGAACAGTCTAATGACAAGCAGACAATAAATGATGTTTATAGCTTGACTTAAATTTAAACAGAGAAATAGAATTAATAATATCACATGGAATAGTTCGCCATAATAAGGGACCCTGACACCGTAGCGTATTTCGGGCTAAGTGAGTGTTGAAGTTAGCTAAACGATACTTCCTAGATCTACGGGTAGGATAATGATGAATTTGACTACCAGTATAAAGTAATTTGAAAATAGATTGGGAAGAAAGTGTTGAAAATTGTACATAAAAATTGCACTTGAGTTTGTGGATATCCATAATAGCTAAAGTACTTATTGACCAAACAAAGGAAGAGCGTGAGCTAGATAATGGGAAACTGTGATCAAAGAATTACTTTTTGTTGTTGTTTATGAATTATGTCAAGATACAATGTTTTGATCAGCCCAAATAAAAATTACATATAGACATGCGGCATAATGATTGTGATATGGCGTGAGTTTCCAATACAATCCATGACGTAGGTCGGATTGTTTTATGAAAATCATTAAGGCTAAGTAGCGAACAACGGCTGTGAATAGAATTAAAGGCAAGATCGCGCAGTAAGACCAATTTCCCCTTAGTGTTACCACAATACTTACAAGACAAACCAGGAAAAGGGAACAGATAACAAGTTGGGACTTCAATTATTTGACAAAACAAAATTGAAAAAACAATACTGATGGAAAAAGAAGGGTACCTGTGAAGTTGGAGCCCCAAAAAAAGGAATGTGAAAGATATTCCAAGCACTAATGTAATGTAACGAGGCATTACAGTGTATTGCATTGAGACAAAAAAAGCTATAGCTGATATGCAAAAATCCACGTTATATTAAATGAAAGAAGGATTTACAATGGGATTAAGAAAACATATTGAATGTCATTCTAAGCGTAATATGATCAGGACTACTGTAAAGGTGGTATGCTATCTATTGTACAAAATGCAACAAGAGTTTATGTGTATGTACATGAGTGTGTGTGGTGTGTGGGTGTTGGGGCCTCGGTTTTGGTGTGCGCAGAGTGTGTGTGTGCGTGGTGTGTACGGTCGTAAAAGTGGGGTGTGTGTATTGGTATTGTATCTACCAGGAATTTGAAACATCATTTTAAACCAAAATTAACACCAATTGAACAACAGTAAGATGGTAATATCACCTATATCAAAACAATATTATAAATTAAATTACAGACTATTATGAAAAAAATAAAGGTTGAATACACGTGATATTTATGAATAAAATATTATAGAGGTACATTTAAACGACAGCAGTATAATACATAGGTGAACATTATTGCTTCAAAATGCATGGATGTAGAGCGTTGTCAGGTGTGATTGGTTATGTGTTGGTGGGATGGGTGTTGCGGGTGGGTGGGTGTAGATATGTGTGGATATAGGCCTATACGTGTATTAAAGGAAATAGTCAAGATTTTTGTCAAGCTCAGTTGACTTACATTAATACAATATATGAATAAATTCACGGAATTCCCGAAAAAAATAATTACAAGTGTATGAAAATGACCAAAATAGAGGCATTTTAATTTGGGCTGTGTTGACATACGAAGAAAAACGGGCGGATTTTTCGCCACGGCTCATTGATCAAAAGCGCCCAAATTTTGCTCTCCTCGTGGACGTCAAAAGTGATGGACCAAAACATCGTGTTGACTCGATTGATTGCTGACACTTAATATTGATGGATTAATGAAAGTAAATAATAAAATTTGAACATAAGTTACACAATGACATATTTGTTTCATTGGCGTTGTGTTTTAATTATTATTGATATAAAAGCACATCGATCGCAGTTATAGGAAAGTGGCACACTGCGATATGATGGTCACAAAACGACCGACGTAAATATGGATGGTCATCACTTTGACGTCACCATTTGCCTGCGATGTGGATTGTAGGAATCTTGTCGAGTAAGCTATTGGGCGGAAAATTAATAAGGGCAAAATACTCAAAAAGGTGGACAATTTTCAACTTATTTGATTTATATGTAAATCTACGTTACTTAGCTTTCATCCATACCAAAATTTTCCAAAATATTCAGAAATCGTGACATATTTCCTTTAAGTACAGCGGAAGTTGAATCATTTTATTTTAAACCAGGACAATCCATACATTAGTATTAAAAACATCAGGTAAATAGGCTGACTGTAAGATAATATGGCAGTTCCAGTGGAATAGAATCAGCGCAGTTAGTAAATAAGTGCATAGCTGACATTATGATATCCCCAAACAACATAGGCGAATACCACAAAATGAAGCGTAGGACCAAGGAACACATGGTTATTGCCTAGAAATAAAGGTAGTGTGGCGTATCAAGAATATCTGAACGATGCTCGATCTATAGGATTATATATAGATATATATAGTATATATATAGATTAGATCTATTATATATGCATAGATTATATAAAGATATATATATAGTTATTAGCTAATCAATAAATTCCAAATATATAATCATAGATCGACTTCTATATCGATTATCGCTATCGAGAATGACCGGTAGGGGGACGTGCGCTTTTGATAGTCACTCATTACGGCATTAGGGGGAAATATAACCTGCCCCTAAACGGCCTTCCTTTGTAGTGCGATTTATTTCGTTTTATAATAACAATAGAAGTGAAATAATTTATGCAAATTTATGCAAAAATTTATTCAAATGTTGAGATTTTGTCATCATGACGGGCTGTCTCTAAGAAGATTTTGTTATAGAGCCCGTAGTTACAAACTCATTAAAAACCTATGAATATAAAACCTTCCACTAAGACTACATTAGCGAAATTAATAAGTCTCTCTATATAAATAATCTATATATATAATATATATATATATTATATACCTATATATAGATCTTAAGCAGGTTAGACATATTTATTCACACCTCATCTTTCCCTGATATAATTCCTGAAAATACATCAGTATAGAAGTATGTGTTTTAAACACATGGAGAAGAATTTTAAGAATTATACAGTGTATATGCAGATGTATACAATAATGAATACAATAAGCATCCTAATTTAAATCTATAAATAATTATCTATAATTAACGGGGTGAAACAGTTACGATTTGGTATTTAAACACAAACGTTATAGAGACATATATAACTGGTTGAAAATAAATAAGGAGTTGGGGGAAGGTGTGTAGGAGAGGCCATTTAAGATCAACTGAAACTTTTTAAGATTGACCCCACCAAGTAGAAAGTGGGACTTATTGTGGGACATCAAAAGCGAGGACAAAAAACAAAACAGGACAGCAGGAGAAAACAAAACAAGAAAGCAGGAGAAAACAAAACAGGAACAGGACCGGGGGTTACAGAAAGTGATTGTTATTACTGACTATACTATAGGGTATAAAAAATAAAGAGAGATTGGAGACGTTAATGAGTGATATATTGGGAAGAGTGCAGCAGGAAAAGCAAACGAGCTGGGCCTAACTAGAAAATGTTATTAGGCCAAGATGTTGCGGAAACTACGTGTATAGCGATTAAGATTAGATTTAAGATTTGAATAATATATAAATGTTAAATCCGGGGGAAGAAGGTTATAAATTTATGCAATGCGAAGTTGGGTAAATTCATATATATATAGATTATAGATATATTCTATATATATCTATATAGTATATATATATAATATTATATAAGATATATATAATATATATTATATAAATTGATGAACCTAATGGAACGGTAGTGTTACTCGAGTTCCCGATTGGGCGATATCAGACAATTACAGAGGTTGTTGATGAGCGACACAAGCGTGAAAACTCGAGTAACAACTACCGTTCAAGTAGGTTCATCAATTTATCTGCCGCTCTGCTTTCAAGCATTTGAGCACTCTGCATGACGATAGTCTCCTCGCCATTTCTATATAAAAAAACCTATAATATTATATATATATATATATATATAATCATATATATCGATCGATATAAATAAACAGTGGATTCAGGTGACTATCTTGGAATTAAAAGTGCTCGATCCCATTTCAGGTGAGCGTAATGAAATTTCAAAGTAGCCTCTGGAAAGGCAAAACGGATCAGAATTTCACGAACACCCTCACTTACGATCATGGGGATCCGATCCTCAGACGGATGGATTGCATGGTGGTCTTAACCATAAGATATGTATATAAATATACATTTCATGGTGTCACACCAGCAATATTGCCTGCCAGCACAGATCTGTACACTGAATAGTCAGAAAGTGCTACGACCACTACAAAGTAGTGGGGGGCCATAATAAACATGTTAATGCGGATGAGCACTTTTACTTCCCAAGATTCTAGTCACCTGAAAATTAACACGTTATTTTCTATGCCCCCACTAATTGTATGGTGAGCACTTCTGACTATTATTGGTTCACAGAGCGTGAGGGTGCTGGCAGGCAATATTGCTGGTGTGACACATAGAATTATATTTATATACATATCTTATGGTTAAGACACACAAGCAAATACATCCGTTGAGGATCGGATTACCGATGATCGTAAGTGAGGGTTGTTCGTGAAACTCTGAGTAACGGTTGCCTTCCAGAGGTCTATACTTTGAAAGTTTATTATTATCTATAGTATTATATATATATAGTATATAGCGCCTGAACAAAAACAGTATTAACCGGTAGTAGTATAGCAAAGTTTTAAGCGTTATCAAATATATAGATAGTGATTCCCATACAGAAATAATGAGGAGAAAGGGCGCACTTTGTAGTGTAGGACCAATGGAATTGGAATTTTGGCTCATATCAAAATTTAAAAAAGGGTCCTGAGTATCTTTTAAACTCAGCATTTATTACATAATATGATAAATTGAGAAAAAAATGACTGTGGTTATACCAAGGAGCTGGATTGTGAAAAGGGCCAAAATTGAAAAGACGGAGGTTTATAATTTTATGATATCACCTCGCTCCTTATGGGATAGACCTTTTTGGAGGTCCTTCTCGTGGCGTGATGTTCCAGTCCCAAGACCAGGAGTTGGCGACGTGTCTTGAGTTTGGCAGTTTAAGAGATCTGGTTAGTATGGTGAAGTCCTCACGGATCACACTACCAGAACCTTCGCGCGGGCTTTGAGACTTTGGGTTTGGACATTATGTCGCGTAAAGTTCACGATATCGCGGTCGTCGTTACTCATTATCACCTTTACTGACGCGATGAATATCAATCTCTCTTAGTGAATTAAATGCAACAAAAAGGATTGACGGAGTCATTTCTTCGCCGGTTGGGCAGGAATTACCACAAACACGAAGCATATTACGTCGGATTGTTTCTGCTCCAAGATGTTGATATCGTGATGGTTTGTTTTTGGTAATAACGTTATTCTTTCATTGGAATTTAGTTCTTTCATATGCTGGCATCAGGTTTAGATTGAGAAAGAATTCTAGATCATTTAGTCGACTTGTTGGTTGATCTTATCTAAAGCTTCAATAATGTGTCGCTTCACTAGTATCAGGAAATCAGATGGGAAATAACAAATTTCACCAGTTCTGCGGACTTTTTTTCTGATGCCATGCCCGGGGGGGGTACTCCCATCTTGGAGGTGATGCGCATGTAAGCCTGTTAAGACCCCATTTTCAGCATCGCTGTCACCCAAAGACTCCATATATTTTTAAAATGTCACCCAAAGACCCCATATTTTTGACAATTTTACAAAACTGTCACCCAAAGACCCCTATTTTGGGGGAGAAATTTTGAAAATATTCACTCAAAGACCCCAATTTTGGGTGAAATTTTTGCAAAATTTTCTAAAAAGACCCCTTTTTAAGAAAATTTGGCGAATTTGTCACCCGGAAATAACCCCTATTTTGGCTGTCTCTCACCCAAAGACCCCTATTTTTTAGTCCTCTGTCACCGAATGGCCCTGTGTTTCGAAGCTCCAGCATTACACTCATATCCGTTTCATAGGTGATTGCCCCCCCCCCATGGCATGATCAGTTGATGATGGGCGAGATTGTTGTATTGTGTGTTCAGTTAAGTAAGCTGTCTTGACATGAATACAGCTCCACAATACACTGCAGACGGGAGGCGCGAAAAATGCGTGGTACACGATTTGGCAGTCATCTATGGCGATAATGAGCACCAACTGCATATGCACACTAAAAACACTAAAAGAGGGAGCATTGTCATAATGCTCTCTCTAAAAATGTAGTATTTTTACACATTTTGGAGATTTAAATGTCGCCAAACTGTGTTTTAAATGCTAGACACCAAGACTGAATGGAACTTTGAACATTAATGGCTATGTATGGCTGATATTTCTATGAAATTTGTCGCCATCTCCACTATTAATACAAGGTCAGTTATGTACGATGATGCTACATATAGAATTACGTGATATATTATTGACTGTGTGCACCATGACTGTTGTGTAATACGGTCCCACTGCTGTTTTAACGAACGGACCCCATAATAGGCCAGTAAAAGAATACAACTATTACCCGCTATTGCCTAACTTCTATTACCTTAGCTATGCTTTTAGTTATTATCTAGAATACCGAAAAGACGCTATCGGTGATTTACTTACTGAAATTATAGTGAAACAAATTTCCCCTTCTCTACGTGTCTGATCTTCCAACACGGCCTGCTGCATGCTTTGTTCAGTATTTCACCGCTATTTTCGGAACCACATCGATCAGTGGCGTACGAATTGATTATCGCTGACTGATATGTACGTATATGGAATGCCAGACCGGACATAAATATATGAGCTGTGCGTGTGAAACCTGACGTTATATACGTCAAACTTAACGCTGTTATGTGTCAAACTTAACGTTATAGTCAACTTAACGTTGTAACGTTGAGTTTTTGTGACGTCGATCTGTCACGACGTTACATAGGTCAAATTTATTGTAGAATTAACTAACCAACCCTTCTAACCTTTGCTCATCTTCTTACTTTCCATAGAAGTCTTTCCCTTTCACACTTTCTTCTTGTAGCATAGATTTTAAGCTCTTATCATTCATAATCTTCCTTACAACTTACCCGCTATTGCCTAACTTCTAGTACATTAGCTATTCTTTAACTAGAATACCAAACTCCATTAAAGACGCTATCCGTGATTTGCTAAATCAGAAAATAAAATTACCAAAAAATCAGATTTTTTTGCATGTCTGTAAAAGAATATCCTAACGCTAAAGTTAGAAGACCAAAACAATCTGATAAGGACAAATACAGAAATTTTTTAGTCATTACTGTCCATACGAGCACATACTACTGTCCATTCAATTAGCTTAGACCCTCGGTTTTTTAATTAATATTAGAGAAGGTATAGAGGTGTCGGTAAAGTTGGTATTCACGAAATTACCCAACATGATGTTTAAATTTCAAAACATATGGATGATATTTTACCTACAAATCTATTGAAAATTGCCCCCTTTTCCCTCAAAGTTGCAAATGATCTGTCCAACGTCTGGCACCATTAACAAATGACCTGTGAGGTGGTCTTTGGTATTATACATACGAGGTAGGAAGCGACTATCGACGTAGCGATACCCACTGCGATCAATATCGGCGGACCAGAAGACCTCGATCGGACAGTGACCTGCACATATTGTGTCATCTTATAATACAAAGAATGTATTGTATTTGTATTTCTTTGAAAGTTTGAAGTGACAAATCCCGTGAATAAAATAGACACTATTTATACATTACAAGCATTGTTCATGATATCGATCAATGTCTTCTACTGTCAAAGAGCGATGCAACGTTTTACACACCTATCTTATAAATGGAACATTCTTGACAAAAAGTTTATACTTATTACGAATATTCGACTGGTTTCGATTCCTCGATTCGATCACTCCATCCTTTTGAATAGACTGGAAAATTGTTTTGGGTTAAATGGTACTGTTGTGTCATGGTTTGAAACATATCTTAAAAAAACGTATACCACTAGAGTTTCCATTAAAAATGTTCTTTCAAATGAACATGTTCTTGATTATTCGTTACCTCAGGGTTCGATAGTTGGTCCGCATGGCTTCATAATGTACACTCAACCTCTTGGCACCATTATTCGTGAGCATAATATAGGATTTCACTTTTATGCCGATGATACGCAGCTTTTTTTCTGAATTCAACCCTAACATCGCTGGTGACTGTGAGCGGGTTCTTGCTAATCTTACCGCTTGCATTAATAAGATCAACCACTCAAAACAAGTTGCAGCTCGATCAGGATAAAGGTGAACTCTTTGTCATTGCCAGCCCTAGGGTCCTAAGCAGATTACCTAACATTCGTCTTATTCTTGATAATGCTATAATCAGACCCTCATCGTCTGTTAAAAATCGTGGTGTAACTCTCGACCCTAGTTTGAATATGTCATCTCATATTAATGCCTTGTGTAAAACTATTAACTTCCACATTCGCAATTCATGGTACATTCGTCGTTTCTTGACCCAAGATGCTTGCCATCACGCCGTCAGAGCACTTGTCCTGTCCCGTATGGACTATGCCAACTCCCTTATGTATGGTGCTCGCGAATGTAACCTTAAACGTCTTGTCTTTGCCTGTGGTCGGGACACATGCTCTGCCGACCTGTTGCGCTCCCTTCATTGGCTTCCTGTCAAGGACCGAATTTATTTCAAAATGATGTTATTTGTTTTCAAATGTTTTCCTGATCTTGCTCAATCATACTTAACCAATCTTGTGCATGCTCAGAGTGAAAGCACTACGTCAGAATACAGACACAGACTGCGATCCTCCTCCGATTCCACAATGCTTATCGTGCCCCGTTCCCATAAGAAGGTGGGAGATGCTTCATTTCAGGTGGCTGCTCCACGCCTATGGATTCGGCTCCCAATAAATGTGAGAGAAGCCATATCTGTACCTGTTTTCAAATGTATGCTTAAAACTCACCTATTTTCATGTTAGTTATTGGTGTATTTTATGCTTAATTATTTCGTCTTCATATTGTAAGGCGCTGTGTTCTTTGTAGAGCGCCATATAAATACAAATTATTATTCCTTGCCGATTGATGGCCAAAAATCGCAGAAATTTCAGCATGCACCATCAAAATCTTGTTGGGTAATTAGATGAATACCAACTTTTCTTTCACGTTTTTTTCAGACACCAATACCTTTTCTAATATAAATTAAAAACCGAGGGCCTAAGCTAATTGAATGGACAGTAAAACACGTAATTGAATGGAGATTCATATTTTTGAACACTGCTGTTTTCTTCCTTTTCAGGCAATTTTTCAATTCGAAAAAAATAACTTATGAGAATTACACAGACGTATAAATCCTTCAAGTATTTTGACGCTTTCGGGAGGATCGCTGACAGTGGCTTTAATTGTCGTGTGTGAGAGGCCCATGCCATCCCAGAGCAACACTTGTAAAATGGCCAGTGCCATAGAGTAGTGGGCTGCCATAATTTTCTTGTTGATTGTTGAAATTTATTTATTGACATAATAAACATATGGGGGACGCCGACAAAAAATATGTAATTTCAAGGTCATAGCTCACCTAATTTGGATAATAATGGCAGCCATCCCGGATTTTTTTAAGCGTTCCAGTTATAGCCATTATTGCAGATGTGAATAATGATTTCATGCATTTTTTGGCTTAAATTGTCAATTTATGCGTACAATTTGACGTTAAATAGCCTTTTATTTGAATTTTATCAGTTAACGGGTTAAAATCTTACATTTTGCACCATCAATTTTCGCAAATAAAGTAGCACATTTTGTGATATTGACCCATATAAATTTGAAATAAAGGACATATTTTGAAATAAGGCTATTTAGCGTCAAAAAGCTACATGCAATGTACGTACAGGCCAAATTTGAGCACAATAGCATATGTAATTTTGAAAATAAGAGCCCTAGCAGGTTGTCAAAAGCCGCTCGAGAAAATTAACGTTAAAATCTAGAAACACTAAAATTAATTTTTAACCATATTTTTGCATTTGATTTTATTTTTGAGAATTAGTAGCGAGATAATAAATTTTAACATTTAGAAACATGATTTTTGTTGAAATTTGATACTATTTTAATAGTTATTCATTTTAAGCTCAATATGTTAAATATTGTAGAATAAAAG
>JAMKCH010007579.1:0-56610 GCA_023653785.1 Ophioderma brevispina | reverse complement strand
TAGTTCATTTAATATAATATAATCATTAGTTACACTTAAAAGTATTAATATATAGTGCTGAATACTTATGGTCTTTGTGTGATCTATCAGTGTAATTTTGACGGAAACAACCGTTCTTTTTTTCTATAGCAGGGTGATCTCAGCTCAACGACTGAGGCCATAATACCTGGTTTGATAAACAAGGAACCACAAGGGACATTTCTGAGGATCAAATTTCTCTTTCAATTTCTCCCCAATTTTCAAATGATAGTAAAACACCTACCGAACCCCCCCATACTTACAGGCTGAGACAAACATTGACCCTGGATTGTGGTTGTCCGCCCATTTTTGGAATTTTAAATAATATATATCTAACATTTGTGATAGTCATCGGAAAACCCCTACTTCCTTTTCTGTAATGTGCTGTGCGCATATTCCAATCTGCTATGTATAGGCCGAGCTACAGTCTCTTATTGAGTTAAGTATCATCTTGTCTCCATGTAATTCCCATTTAAACTTATCCCTTAGCAATGACTCTTCCCCAAAATGATAAGGGTATGTCTATGTTTATGTCCAATAAAGTGTATCCTTTAAAGGTGTAAATGCTGTGATTCAAAATACTTCTTTTCAAGATGTGTCATATTTTGGTCTAAAATATCACAATACCTAAACCTCCAAAAGGTTTGTCCCCGAGTCGTTCCATCATATGGTGTGATTCGTTCACCTGTTTGCCAACTGATATATTTATCAAACGTTATAATGTAGCACGCTAATGTAAAAACGTTAAGAGGGCTTCGACGGTAAATTGTGACTGCATTTGTAGGGTTAATAGGATCACATCAGTCCTATTCCTGCCTATTCTGCAGTCATAAATATCCCAATTTGTTCAGGCCTTGATTGCTTCACTGCGCCGTTTTATTGATGTGAAGCCGTGGCAGAGCGAAAAACCGACTACTTAATTCAACTACTGTAAAGCTCGATCTATACCTACCCGATGTGATTGATCTTTACAGTAAATTATAGATATAACTAAGCTTTGAGATGATACTACATATGTTACTTAAAATTCAAAATGGCGGACCCAATCATGGTCAATTTTTTTAACGTCCATCCGATGTTTTGAGCCAACCTGCTGTCCTAAACAATCCAATAGATTAGCATGCTTATTTTTCTGTCGTGCATCACAGAAAAATGCTAAATCCTTTGCTTAATTACATAAATCAGCGTTTTCGGCTTATTCACTCAAGTGTGATTTCAATACATTAATGCAGTCCGTTAAATCATAATAATACATTCAAAGCTTAATGAATGTATCAATCTTACACTTAAAAATATAAAATGCCATTATATAATTTCTTCGGGTGATGCTGACAATGTGCATCTGGCTCCCATAACAGAGGGCGCTTGCAACACTTTCTGTATCTCTATTTAAGTTAATTGAAATTGAGGCATGCTCTAGCTTTGTTTTTGTCCTGATAGGCACGCCCTCACGTTTTTTGTCAGACGTTTCTCATTTTTTTCTCCCGATACCAGTGGTCACTTTGTTTGGGTTTGCTAAAAAAATGAAATGTAATATTCCGGAATAAAAACATCTTGCGTTAGGAGAAAGTATGTATTTGTAAATCACCAACTCAAACTGATGGTGAATAATAATTTTGGTGATTTAGAGGGCCACCTCCTCCTCCGTATGCAGCAATGTCCCGTTGTCATTTTTTATCAAAGTGAAGTACTCCAAGGTTACTTCTATAAATATTCCGTTAACACCGCAATTTTGTCAACAGTGTATGGAGAATATGCATGAAATAGTTTGAACATTTACGCTTTTGAAATAAATATCAATATTGATACTATAATGTTTATTTTTAACTTTATATCGATGGCAACTCTAAACGAAATGCATTCGCTCTAAGGGGTGGGAAGATAAAATATTATACTGATACTCTGTGAGCTAAGTCTTGACATGGATTGCCTTTGTAACAAAAAGCATGCCTTTTTCCCGTACTAAAATCTTCAAATGGGCATCTGGTAATGACATTCTCTTATTGAAAAAATTCTTTCAAGTGCAGTACAGCAAACTGTTGACTTTTTGATTTGAGTATTTGTATCTATTTATACGCTTTCTTGAATACCAAAATTCACATCCATAGAAGATACCTAACCACACGAAAATGCACATGAAGTAGCATTTGATGCTTCAAACAACACTTAATTTCAACCAAGAGAAGAAATTCATTCGAATATTCATACGTTAAAAGAAGTATGCATTGGCGTATAGGCATTTTGATTGATTCGAAACATGTGATTGTGAGCATTGTGAATGCAAGGGAATTTTAATACTGGTTGATCATGTACTAATTGGGGTAATTTATATGCTGGGTCACCAGCATGTTTGAACCGATAAGATATCCTGGTGTAATTGACCGCGTTGTTTGTGATCAACTGAGTTCATTTGCGAATTGACAATCGGTTACTATAATACCCAAATAACATTTTCTGTCAAATCATTTTACGGCATTATAAGCGGATCAAGAGAAGAAATTAAACCGTTCATCATGAATATATTTTCGGTAGAAAAAAAACCAAAGTACCGCCGCAGGACGCACGTTAAAGCGAAATTCTCTTTTTGTGGTATGCACTGAATTTAGCGTTAAGGCGAATTTCTGTGTGCCCTTAAGGTTTCCATTGTTTGCGTTTATTCCGTCAAAGGATATGAATATTAATTAATTTAAATAATAAAAAGAGCTCATTGTAACCTAATGAATAATTACAATTTCCCCTTAAGTATCATCTTATTATTATTATGATGATGATGATGATGATGATGATGATGATGATAAATATTTCGTTATTACTTCATTATTAATATTTAAAACCCACATCTTACCAAGCCTTTTTGTAACAGGGTTTACCAAGGGGATTGCCATCACCTCGAGAATTCGTTATAAAAGCACTAGATGGTTATGATTTTGATACCAAGGTCATAGATATGGTCTTCTTCTTTCCATTTAAAGTGACAGGAGGAGATTTTTTTTAGGATATGAATTTCTCTCAAATTTCACTGGATCGGTTGTAGACCACCTACCGAGAACGTTTGGAAGGTTTATTGGACACACAGGCGCAAAAGAAAACCGCAAACCTTGTTTTGAACTTGCCTGCTATCGTAATCGTTCCCCATAGAAAACCATGCTTTGACTTTCTGTCGTGCACGACAGAAACTACTAAATCATCATCTTATTACATAAAGACGGCGTATTCGGCTTATTCACTTCAGGTGTGATCTAGTACATTGGTAAGCATTCCAAATATGTAAAAAACCTAGGTTCGAGAAAAATTGGGGGCGCTTCTTTCTGGAAATCTCCTCATGTCTCTTTAAGTACCAACATACCTAGTATGGCGTCACAATGACGTCATTAAGTCCGCGAGTTGGTAAAATTGTCTCAGGAAAAAGGCAAAATTCTAATTTTGCACTAAAAGGCTCTAAATGATGGCAAATGACTAGTTTTACATAAACATAGTTTTAGAGCCATAGTGTGCAGAATATTTTTCGCAAATGTAACATAACAAATATTTGGGTGGCAACCATCTCATATCGACTTTGACAGCATACCGTAACCCCGGTGAAGGTGTTACCCGCTAAATGACCGGAAAGGATGAGAAAGCGAGTCCTGGAAGCTTTTACGAAAAGTTTTGGCGTTTTCGCTCACCGGAGGAAAGTTAAGGGGGGGGGAGGGTAAGCTAATGTCTCATGAAATATCACCTTCAAACTTTTTTCCAACTAAACATTTCCAAAACTTGAAGGTGGAGTTTCGCCATCTTTTAGTTCGAATCAATTCTTCATCGTTTTCTTGTCTTGCAAGTTGTTTATCTGGCGCCTATGTTTGGCATCGGAAAGTATATTTCGCCAGTGGGACAACATTAATGTTTGAGCAATTTTTGACAAATTGAGTTAAGATTATACTTTAATGTGTACTGAACTTTACATTCTCATACATTCTGATGCCCAAATGATTTGCAGTTAACGCTTGACATATTACACTAACTAGTTTCGACGTACGCTGAAATGTGCAATTCTGGTTATTACTTTGTGAAAGATGGTTAAAATGGCAATCACATTTGCTCACACATTCCGGTAACATTAAGGTTATGGAAAGGTTATGAGGCTATTTTGGATTTTAAATGTCAATGTTAACGATCTAGAGCTTTGGGTATGGTAAATGTATGGGTTATAATAGCTGTCTCAAAAGTCGCGCTACGCCGCTACTTATTTTCAACTCACGTTTGGAGCAAGCAGCATCGATATATTGGAATAGAGAAAATAGTACAATCATTATTGTGATACCAAATTTGACATATACACCTTTGGAAATAGTTAATAATCTACATCGAAGCATTTTGCTATATTACACAAAACTATATTAATTCTTAACATATATTCCACGTGTCCACTACCGTCTCTTAACATATTCAGGAACAAATTCCTTTCATTCCATTCAAGTGCCACGTTAAAGCAATATTAGCACCAGGCGGTGGCGGCCAAGCTTCATTCATAGCGCAAAAACTGCCGAACGAGTCATTGGACGAGCCTGAACCGTGACCGAACCGGGTAATTGAAGTCACTGTGTGGCGCTTATAATAGAAATCATTGAGTGGCGATGGGAATTCCCGGACTGGGAGGCACACCGATCAAAACTAAAACTGCTAAACTAACTGCCTTGCTTTAGTCGGTGGTGCATAATTGTGCTGCAAAACTATCATCAAATCGTTTTTAAAGACCGGACATGAGAGGATTGCTACATGCAGGTCAACGAATCATTCCATAGGCTACCTTAGCTGGTACCGGGCCTGGTACATGGTCCGCAGCTATAAATAGCGGTGACCCTGCGATTGACCATGAGGTAAAACAAGGCCCTCGTTCAAAATGGATCCCGTTTTTTACCGTTATTCATACAAAATAAATACTTACACTGGAGTTGATTCTTCAACTCCAACGGATTTTGAGTGGAAAAATATTGATATTAAACAATTTTTCGACTTTAGAATATTTGTCAAGTTTTTGTGATTACGTGCTAAACCTATGGGAATGGCAAAAACGACGCTATCTTGGCCGGCCCCCCCTGATTAGCACATTTTTTTGAAGAGCGCCCCCAATTTTTCACAAAATTTGAGATTTTTACACGGTTGCATTGGTAACTGGCTAGTAAACCATACCTGTGAATGGTTAAGCTCGAAAATGTCTGTGTCTCACAAACGAAGGAATTTTGTAATTAGAATAATTATTATCGGTATCCCTGATAATAATTCAACGGCTGCTGGAAACGGCTTTCCAATGTGAAATAGCCGGGAAATAACGCCATGTACGTGTCTACGTTCATCCATTAGTTGTTTTATTGGTTCAGGCAAATCAAGTTAGAGGTTATTTTCTCGAGGTGGCACTATTTCATCATGGACGGACATAAACGTAGCATTTCCAGCTCTGCCGTTAAGTCCAATCTGGGATCCAAATTCTAATTACAAAATCGCTTAATTTATGATAAATACGCATTTTTTAGCATTCTCATTCGCAGGTATAGTTTCCTAGACAATCACCAACGTAACTGTGCCAAAATATCACATTTTTAAAAATTGGGGGCGCTCTTCAAAAAATGTGTCATTATTGCTTTAAACAATGGCTATCTCTTAACATTAGACATTTCACCATTGCTTAATACATGGAAGAATGCGCAAGTGGTTTCATTTCAAGCAGAAATCGAATCAGTAAAGCTCTCATTTCAGACAAGATTTCAGAAGATAAAGAGTCCATCAGGCATGCAATTTCAAATTCTGCAGATTTCGGCCTTATCAAAAGATTTTTCACAGCTCGACGTGGCTCTAATCGTAGTGGACCGGCAAAGACAGGCAGGTCAATATTAAATATTCTACTCTCTGCAACTACGACAAGCTCAGGAAATTCATGCGTTGCCTTTCCAATAAAAGAATTCAACATTCCATTGTATAGCATATTGTACGGATAAAGGTCAAAATGGTACCTCAGCGTGACCTGGGCTACGCGGTGCTGGGCTGTTTTCATTTCCATTGTTGAATTTATTTCTTGAACATTTCTAGAGGGAAAAAATGAAGTTGCGCCATTAACATTTTCATCACAGTACAAAAAGTCACATTATAATTCCAAAGATATCGCATGATTTTGGTTTTTATTGTAGACGTAATGTAATTTTATCACGGGATGTGTTAGACTTGTTCTAATTACATGAAAATCATGGACTCATATTCATTAAATATCATGGACTCATACTCATTATATCTACAAATGGGACAGCTTACATGCAATGCATGGAATCAACTTTGATGTGTATTTTCTTGTAGTTCAACACTGTAAACTAAAGTGCATGAATAAAACCGTTCGGAGTGAGCTTATTAAATTCACCATTCAACATTTACACATAGAGGTGTTGATTTAGATTTAATCATTTATTCACGGAAAACACACGTCATCGTCGTCCTCATTGTCATTGTGTTCTTCATTATTATCGTCATCATCACCTTCGTCCTTATCATCATCTTCACCATTCTTATCATTATTATTATCATCATCGTCATCATCTTCATCTTCATCGTAAAGTTACTTCAAACAAATAGAAAAAAAAACTTACAGCAACTTCAAAACTTTTGCCATTGCATACAAAAGAAACGTTCCAGTAGGTTTGGATCAGTGGATACTCTTCAGTACAGTGAAATTTAAGCCCATCATGGATTGCTTAATTTGGCGATACTTCTGAAGAGCCATCACTCTTAGACACCTACACTACAATTCCCAAGACATATTTGACTTCATTAATTTGCCCTAACGGTCCCCTATCAACGTTATCTAACTTGAGGTATAGGGACTACCAAACTACACCAAGTCAATTGAAGGAGCTGAAAATTTGATCGTTTCCTGGCGCATCTTTCATTCCCCTGGGAATTAAATGTCGTTTTAAATGAGAAAAAATGTCATTAGTGGAAGCCTTAATGGCCGTGGTTATCCACTTTCGTTCTTGGCCAGTTCGTTAATTTGCACTTATTTGCTCCAATGACGAGAAATTAGGCTACCTTTCAACAAGACGATAAGTTGTTAATTTACAAGATTCGTCATTTTCCTTCTCATTACTCGAGTAGTTGTTTTCTTACTCAAAACAAAAGTTCAAAATAGTGATTATCTCCCAATTAACTATTAAAAAAAGTATATATACTCTATAAGATGGAACATTTTAAATTCAAAACGTTAAATGTGAGAATACTTGTAATTTACGAACTACATCCGAGAAAGATACATCACCTTTCAATATGAAGACTTTATGAAGACTTATTGGATATATGAAGAATAAGAGAAATAAGCGCCATCTAACCCAAATGAAATCAGGTAAACTTTTGGTGTCGTAGGATGGAAAGCAGTAATGAATTGAACGGCTTGGAATCAAACATAGTATAATGAAAGACGGAGGCCACCGAATGGCATCTTTTCTGTGTTCGTGAGCGTGAGCAGTTAAGTACATAAAAGGTCATGGTGTTTGGAGATGTAAACCTGCTGTATACAGGAAGAGATCCCGGCAGTTGGTAATTGGCCGGCCCTCGGCTGATTTCCCTATGTGAGGCGTCATGCAAGTACGATTCCAACTTTAATTACGCTTACATTGTATTTGTGGTTTAATTAATTATTTATTTCGCTCATAAAGCACAATAATTCTAGGTAAACAGTGTTTCCGAAAACATGAAGGCCGATGTTCCCATGGTGAAAAATCAAAGGCCATATTCCAAAGCCATACTTCTCACAGAAACGTTTTATAACAGGTTGCAGTGTCATTTGAAAGGAGCGTTATGCGGCCACACGTTGTATTCACTCTTTTCCTCTTGGACTGGACCAAGTGGTGGAGGTCTTTGCCCCTGACAAATAAGTACGCATGCGTGAATAGGAAAGGCAGTGACACTAGTCATTCTAACAGTGCTGAATTAGCGAGAGATACTGAGCTCAGTGTACAAAACGATGAGCCACTGAGTGCGCGTTGGCGCTTCACACTCAATGTATATATTCAGAGTTAACACCAGTTTCCTACTATATAAGGATTAATTCATCACACATCAACTAGTGTAAAACTATGGAACTACGGGAGATGCAAACCTGTTTGAATGAAACGCTATCAAACGTGGCTTTGTGAACATTCATCTTCTTAAATTATTAGCTGTGGAAACTATTGTTTTCTATTTTTCTTACAGAACCTAGTTGACGTCCTGTTCAAACGCGTTCAACCTTGCGTTCTGTGAACGAAGCATACCAATGGAATTCTCGCCAAATGTTCCTCTTGAATACATGTACCCGAACGGTTACCAAAATGCGATGCGCGTTACTGAGTAAGACTATCACAAGGACAGGGGTCTACACAATGGGGTACAAAAACCACACGTTTTTGGTACTTTAAGTATCTTAATTTAGTATCCTCGCTGTAGTTATTGCTGTTGCTACTACTACGTCTTTTCTTAAGGTAACACATTCCCGTCACCTGCATTTGAAGCTACAAATTAGTCATCAACCTCGCACTTCAACTCTCTAAGAAAGGCAACAACAAGTTGAAGTTATGCGAAAGAAAGATGAGCGCAATTCCCGGGTATTCCATCTTCATGCCCTCAAAGTGGTTCTGAGGCACAAATCCGCGAGCGCTAACTTGTCAGCTTCTATTTAAGCACAAGTTGACACTGATATAAAGAAACAGGCAACAGAACATAATGACGGAGGTAATGACATACACGGAACTTATCGAAGATGCAGTGAATGTAACGGAAAGTTCACAGGTTCCTGACAAAGGAGAAAAAGCACTTCACGTACTTTATGCTATAATTGGATGTTTGGGAGTACTTGGTAATGGCCTTGTTATCTTTGTCTTTTTAAGTGATTTTCGCCATTTTAAATCCATTACCAACACGTTAATCTTAAACCAATCTCTGATTGATTTCTGCGACTCTGTTGTATTTCTTATCCTTCGACTCAGTCCTGCAGTCCACAACCTACCACAGAATTTCTGGGGACAGTTACTCTGTCGAGTCTGGTTTTCAGAGTACATCATGTGGTCGCTATGTATAGCGTCTACCGTCAATCTGGTGTTTGTGTCGCTCGAACGTTACGTTGCTGTTTGTCATCCGGTTAAACACCGTCATACTTTTACACAGAAGAGAGCTCGAATTGGAATTATCTGTGTCTGGATGTGGGGGTTTACATACCAATCGTATTGGGCTATTGTACACCGGAACAGCCTCGGTGAATGTCAAGCATATTGGCCTAGCGGCATTCTGCAACTTCTATTAGGTCTCGTCATATTCATTCTTGAGTACTTGTTACCTTTAAGCATAATGACCTTTGCTTATATTAGTATAATTATGATGCTTCGCCGAAGGAGTAAATCAAAATCTGTAAGCTGTTTTCAACGGGCTAAAAAGAATGTGACAATCACCCTTATACTTGTATTTTTCTCGTATGTGATTTGCTGGACTCCAACAGAATTAACTTATCTACAGTACAACCTGGGTGGTACGTATAACTTTGATGGCGCGTTACATAAAACCGTAACAATTTTAGTACTTTGTAACATGTGTGTGAATCCATTTATTTATACTTTTAAGTATGAACAGTTTAAAACACAGCTTAAGAAAATCTTCTGTAGTTGTTTTTTGAAACCACATATCACCAATGTTGATATGACCGAAATGAACGATTCTTGACAACTAATGCCGTAACTTGCCTATTTACAGCAGCATGGCATATTATTCCTCATATAACTGCACAGTAGCATGAAATTGCACAACAAAATATAGAAATATAAAAGTATTCATTCTAAAGAGGTACACTCTATATCGTCAGTGAAGGTGATATTATTGAGTTAAAGCCAATTCATATTTTTTGTTTTTACCATGGTTGCCTACTTTAAAGGTGTTTGTTCCGATTTAGATGTATCATGTTTTCTACTTGATATGAAAGCTTGGCACTTCCATGCACTTACCAAGTATCGTGTGAAACAAAATTGCGGTTTGAATAGTAGAAGCGATAATGCATATTGCAAGTTGCTAGGCTACTGTGCTAATATTGATGATTAACCATTAGAACAGCAGTTTTTTGTGTGTATCTTGGGAAAGAAATGGATTTGGAAGTTGACATTATAGGACGACTATAAGAAACGCGCGGCTAACATTTAAAAATAGAACTGATACGTACTACTTCTGGGCAAATCAGGTGGTTCCAAAGGCGATCGGTACAAGCACCTTTAAAACATTTTTGTTTGCTAATTGAAGTAAACATCAATTCCTCTCCACCGAAACGCAAAATATACCGATTACAAATTAAATGCAAAGGAATTTTGATCATCCCGTATACAATCAGGTAAAATCGATACGGCACACCTTTCCAATGTTCTATTGAGAAATTGATAAAGACAAGCTTTATTTTGAAGTGAAAAAAGGGTTACCATACCTAAACAGAAATCCAAATCTATTGGTAAAGAATTACTGATTATGATGTTTGTGATGATTATAATTATGATGACGATAGCAATGATGTTAACGATGATGATGATGATCAGGCGCGGATCTAGGGAGGGGGCGGAGGGGGCGCGCGCCTTCAGCCCCGGTAATTTTAATTTTGACGTTTTTCAAATCCTGGATCCGCCCCTGATGATGATGATGATGATGATGATGATGATGATGATGATGATGATGATGATGATGATGATGATGATGATGATGATGATGATGCTTGTCTCTTAATTATAATTATTATTGCTATTAAGTAGCATGACGGTAATCTTAGTTTCAGCACAACATGCCCCATCTGTCCTAGATGAGGTTTGGACAATTAATTGTCTTTTTCATTTATTTGAATTTGCATTTAAATTATAAAATATTACACAGCTGTCGTTTGGCTTACCAAATAATCCAAATATTACACAATGCCAATAATGATTCTTCGCGCTTAGTATGTTCCGATATTGTAATTTTAATTTGGCTGAAACCTCCTTTTCGTGGCCTTAAACATTAAAACCGAGCAGTTGTTTTGTAAGTTATAAATTTTGTTTTCAAGGATTAGATAATTATCATTATTTATATGTTCAATGGCTCCTTTACTTGCCTTTGTAAAAAGAAAAATAACAGACGTCCCTATATATTCTCTAGAGGGCACTAACCATGTCTAAAATATTGGTCGTTTCTCCTCAAATATAGAACATCCTTTGGTTACAACTTTAGGTTATTTTTGTTTCCATAAACAAAGCAAAATGCCCTTGTAGTGCCAGTTAACAATCCGCAAATAATAACATATTATAAATTAATCTTGAAGGGCCTGTATTATGTACAAACATCATCAGCACACTCCAAATTGGGACCAATTTTGTATTTATTGCACGCTGAGTAAAAAAAAAAAATCCCCAAGTAGTTCAACCGACGACGCAAACATCAAACCATTCACAGTGTATTGGATGATTAATATAGACTTGTGTAGAATTCTGGCATTTAGGTTCCTGTTTAAAATTAGAATCCAAAAAGTCAAAATCACTGTAGAAGAAGTGAATTTTGAGGTGTGGTATTTCCGTGAGCCTTGTTTATATGATTGCATGCGATGGAATGTAAGTAGTGAGTGCAAAAGCGGGAAGTGGCAAGCATACACTATTGTGTGCAGCATGTGAAAGTCTATAGAATGAGAGAGTATGACGTGGGGGAGTGTGGTAGTGACGGTAAGTGACAATGGCATATTAGCGCTGACCAAGCTATTTGCTTCTTTAAAGCAAGTCTTTGACAAAATCAGTATGCCAATTTTTTTCTGAATTCCTTTCTCCTACTTATACCCTAAGCGCAGCCCGGTAAAACAATATAAGACAAACATGCTGTAGAAGTATAGATTTTTACTTTGACAGCTTTGCAGCAGGAAAAAATCTGCTGTCCGAAAATAATTAATCGATTCGATCGATTGTATGAAAATTTACACGTGGAACATTTCATAAGGTTTTTCATAAAATTGAATTCCATACGAAACTTAACTCAGTTGAATTGATAGTGCCCTTAGATAATCATGATAATTTATGGAGAAATTTAAGACTCTTTGCAAAACAGGCTATGTTGGAGAAGCGCCTACATATGTATGAATACGCGAGTAGATCTGATGGGCCCGTGAATGTGCAATTTGAATTTTTCGAATTGTTCTATGCATGCTTGAGGGTTTGTGAGAGGTATGGCTTGAATTATAGTCAGGATGCGTCTGCAGGTGTTTGTATTTAGTGAGTTCGAAATTTATGGTGATGAAGGTGATCCCTAGATAGCGTGAAGTCTGAAATTAAAAGAAACCCCTTAAGAAGAAAAGTTCGCATTTTTATGTGATCGAAAACAAACACTTCAGTATGGAGAAAGCGAAAACAAAGAATGAAGAGAGCAAGAAAGAGCGGAGACTCAGAGGTAGAGAGAGAGAGAGAGAGAGAGAGAGAGATAAAGAGAGGGAGAGAGAGAAAGTTGTGTGTGTGTGTGAGAGAGAGAGAGCGAGGGATAGGAAAAGGGAGAGAAAGAGAGAGAGAGCCGGGAGAGAAAGAAGGAGATAAAGAGACGGGAAGGGATCGAGTCAGAAAGAAAAAAAAGATGAGTGAGCGGGCGTAGAGAGGGTGCGAGAAAGAGATTGTGAGAGAAATACGAAATGAGAGAGCGACAAAGAGAGATAGAGCAAAGAGATTATAAGGAGAAATGACCGAAAATGAGAGAGAGAGAGAAAAAAAAGTGAGAGGAGATAGAAAAGAGATGTAGAGATATTGATTAATGAAAGGAAGAACCCCTATCTGTTCAAAAAGTTCTCAGTACGCAAAAATGGTTATGTTATTATCCAACCATGCGTTAGGTTTACCGGACTTTCATTAAGAAGGTAACTCAAGGGCTGCTCGTTGTAGCCATTTTTATTCAACATTTTAGAGTATAATTAGCTCTTTGCACCGTCGTCGGTTGAACTGCTTGAAGTTGTCTATAACTTTGAGAAATATTATGCAGTTTTATGTTTCATGTTTCACAATACTGGTCAAAACAGGTGTATCAAGTAGACGGGTTTTCAGCGGACATATCGTTCTCACATGCGCATGCTTTATGTTTAAACATCTACACACAGCATAGAATTTACTTTCTCCGCAAAATGAGACGGATTTCGCTAAGAGTGTTTTGATATTAAGTTATTTTCCTTGTGTATACGCCTAGCGATATTTGGGCAGCATTTGAAGGAGTTCCGTTGCTATTTGATCTTGTCCCCGTGGTTCACTTTGCCGAACTTGATAGATATTAGTATAACTAAAAATCGTTCATTTAGAAACAAAATTCCACATATTTATTTAAGCTGAATTCCTTTTGTTTGAAAGAAGTTCTTTAGAAATATTGTATGTGGTCAACTCATGTTCTCACTGCAATCGTAAACTCGAAACTTTGGAATTGGACATTTCGAATGATAACCCATAATTAATCTCGTGGTTGCCTTTAAACAAAAGATTCGAAGTGGGCATTTGGCACTTGTAAGGCAAATAGGTATAGCGTATATTTAATTTCCCAACATAATACTCTATGGTTTTGTTCACTTTCAGGAGTTATTTAACGGATGGATTCTAAACCCCAACATGCCCACGGTCCAATTAGCTTAAACGATATAAATAGCACGGGTTAGAGGTACAATTACTTTCAATCGCCTCTGCATCGTTCTTTATAAGTCTCGATCAGGGCATGACGGTACACTATATGTCATCATATGCAAGGAGCTAATTTAATGCCCAAACCATCACATGAAATTTATATCGATATCAAAAAGAACGAATTTGACGAATCATATAGGACTTAAAAATTCCACTATTTTCACAAACGTTAAGTTGAAAGAGCAACAAAATAACTAAATAACTGAAGCCTACACAAGACTTTGCTGGATTCAATTGTGGTGTGGCTGGTGTGCGCGGATCTTCATCTAATAGCTGGTATGTACAAAATTGGGGAGAATGGATAAAATCATGCGCTATTGTGTGCGTGATCTACGCATTTCGGTATCTTAGTAATTGGTAATGGAGGTTTCTGGTCCGTAAAGATGTTAGGAACAGTGGATTAATTGAATATGACACAAACTTCGGATTATTGTAAGGTAATGTACCTATCTACCTCAGTGCGAATTCCAAATGAAAGATGAAAGAGGTGCCTACTTTTGATCAGTGACTGTTATGTTATCATTTTGATTAAAACATGCAGTTAAGGGAGTGAGATGTTAATGTGCATACAATAAGAGTAATATTTAACGATGCCTAAGTATAGAGTGAACGTGTCTAAAGTATGGCTTATTAAATTGAGTCAAAAACACAAATTTATGGAACTTTATTTGGGTGTTCGTCTCCTTAATACAGTCAACTGTTGCCATTTGTCCAATAAGAACATCAATTGAAATATGATATCAAAGTGTATTTACTTTTATGGTAGGTTTTCATATAACCCGTCGGGAGTGCACTGGCAATCTTAACCACCACTGAAGGATTACAACAAATCACAAAACTACGGTCGTACTCACGGTGCACATGTAATCATTCGGAATTCGAGTCAGGTCTCGATGCAAATAACTGTTTCTTTTATTAAAGCGATGGACTCGGGAGATTTCCCCAGGATGCCCGCCCTACAACTTTATAATAAAACTCTGGATCCGGAAAGTTTACTTTACACAGTACGGAAATCCGCGAATGATATACCTACATAAGGCCAAAAAAAAAAGTTTGTCTCAGAAGAAATGTGAACATGCTAATGCGAAATGCGTTGTTTTTTTTTTAGAAAAATGCTAATTATGCGAAATGCGGTTTTTTTTTTTTTTTAATGCATTTGGCCCACTTTTTTCAATTTTTCGCCGGCTTTTTTCTGAATTTTTGTTACAAAAAAAAATTTAAGGAATATAAAACCTAAAAAAAAAAGTATGCGGTCAAAAACCAATTTTAAACATAATGCGCGCGATCTTCTGAGACAAACTTGTTTTTTTTTCTTGGCCTAAAGGTTACTGAATAAAGACGAAAATGCGATTCCTTTCACACTTTTGGATTGAGCACTTCAGGTGACTAGCTTCAATTTTAGTGATATTTTTAAATAAACCAGAAGAAGGAAATTTCAAATCTCTGAATCCCATGATATACTTCAGTCGCCGCGAGCGATTTCTGCGCGTGAAGAATGCGTAACACTTGTCTGGGTTAAAATCCGGTATTGCGCACGCCAATCGCTCGCTGCGACTGAAGTAGTATGGGCCTGCAGTATTCCTTTACGTCGCGAAGTTCTGACTGCCACCAGCTACACTCCTAAAATGCTTTGTTACTTTTGACTAGGTGCCGAGAAATATGATCTTGCGAGATTTGCTAGTCAAATTTGACTGGAAAATCTAGCACATTTGAGACCAGATTCTTGTCAAACCTGACCATATTCTGGTAAAATCTTAGCGTTTAAATACTTTGTTGTAGCGCTTTCTAGTGAAAATTATTTATATATTATTATTATTATTATTGTTATTAATTATTACTATTATAAATTTACTAGATTTTCCAGACCTAGAAAATTTCGTAGATCATATTTAACGAGGTTAGGTTGAGAGTGTACTGGGAATCCGCCTTTATTAGTTGATGTCTACATATATATTGTATTTCAACTTCTGCTTTTTGAATCATAATAGTTTGACAACCCCCAAGAAAACTTCAGTCTATTTGAAAAAGAAATACATGGGTTTTGATCGTGGAGTTTTTATATATTGTTTAACTTAAATCACTTTGATTCTTTGTTGTTAGTCGTCAATTATATACAAGCGTGCACGCATCCCCCTGGTACTAAGTGGCTTCGTTTTTTTCCTGTTCGCATTCATGAATGAAAAAATAGTACAAGATTCGGGGGATTTCAATCAAGTATGGTGTAAATAACGTCACTGAAAATTCAATTTTGAATTATGGAGGATGTTAAATTAGTAATGTTTGAAAGTAACTAGCTTTACTCGCATAGCCCCAAAATATATTGACTATGACAGATCTAAGAGTGACATATATTCTCTGAAATCGTCGTGTGAAATATAGCATTGAAGTGTTACATTAAAAAGCAATGTAATTAATACAGCTGCGGTTTATTCATCATCTGTAAAAAAATCAAACCTTGTGTGATATTTGAAGAAAAACGAATTAGGTACAAAGATCTATATTTTCAGAGTTCTTAACTGAGCGGCAAATATTCAACAGTCACCGTACCCGTAACTTAATTTCAACCAGCAGTCTGCAATGTAATAATTAAAAGGTTGTTTATGCCAAACTATCATACCTTGTTTTAAATCTTATCTACGTCATTCTTACATAGGCCGCTCTTGGTGGTCACTTCATTAAACAACGTTCTGTTGCAAATGCAATATTCAAAATCAGAATTGAAATGCTCAATCTAACATTAATCTTTTGTGGTTTTTCATTTTTTTTTTTGCAAACTAGATCTCTTCCTCTGGATTGATTATTAATTTTGCATTGTAAAATGCTCTTCGAAATAATCCGATATGATATTTTCACAGAAACCACTAATTCCCAACTTTTATAAAGACAGCGGTGATGTAAGTGCTAAAATACATAACCAGTAGAAGCAGTACATTGATTTTATTTTTACGGAACTGGGATTTAGGTTAAGGATGCATTGCAAGTGGGTTAAAAGTTTCGGAAAAACGAAGTGAATTTCCAAAACGTGGTATAAAAAATCTTGTAGGAAAAAAATCGAAAAATCAATATCGCATTTAAAACAGTGTCAGGTGTGTAAATATATGTGTAATGTTCCAAAAAGTAAAAAATCGAGAAGCGTTACGTTTTGAATTGCATCAGCTGTTCACCTCAATGACAAAGTTATACATGCATTCTGTAACCTTGTGAATCGAATTCCTATAAAAATTCTTCACCCAACCTTTTAGAAAATCGCCTAAATTTTGAGAAAGAATCTTGCAAGGTTACAAACAAAAATGAAATAAACATGATTGCAAATGTTGACGTCTAATGTCAAAAAAGAGTCGCACTTCTGGTAAGTAAGATTAACTAAAGGTGATCTGAACTTTTATGAAATAAGTCCCTGTTTGATTTCATTTATAGCTAAAATATGTGGAAGTTTACATGATTTTGCAGTGTGAATTTGAATTACACGAATGTTTTCTTGAAGGCCATGGCCCGATCGCAAAAATCCTCCGTCCCCAGAAGAACCAAGATTTTACCGGAATGGTCAACATTTTGGAGTTTGAAGAACGGTTAGTATTTTCTAATTTGTTATGTGAAATTTTATGTTTGTTTGTATTTTATGAGCAAAAATATGCCTTTTGGTTCGACCAATATTAATTTCACACAGTACTCTATGGGGCTTACACAGTCATTGTTTTTCATATCACATCAAAACGGATTGAGATATCGGCGCAAAATTTTACAAACGGGATTTTGCAACGTCATAAATCAAGAAGAAACTAGATATGACTAATGCGGACCCATTTTCTCTGTTAAAATGTAATTTGTTACATATCTTTATCAAGATTGGGCAATAGAGGTCGCTCAATCGGCATGTTAATGACCTGTATAGTATGCCTCTGTCGAAATTCCCATTATAACCCTTTCTTGACTTTTAACAGGTGATTGTTATGCATGCTCTATCCATACACCCCACCTCTTCAAATTGTTCCTATATAATACTAAAAATAAGAGCTCATTATAGTATAATGAAAATTCAAGTTTACCCTTGATCATCATTAAAGTAATAATAGCAATAGCATAATAATAATAAGTACCTATTTCTGTCAAAGGTGGATCAGATTGATTCGAAGTGTCTAAAATAACACCGGATGATTAGATTCAATTCTTCAGGTAGCATTACGTAAAACTTAAAGGGTGACTCAGAGATTTCCCGAGTACGGCGCCCCCCCGGCTTCATGTTCTGACAAATCGTGTTTTTGTTTTTTGCATAAACATAATGCTTGTCACGTACTAATCACTGCATCAAAACGAAAAATACGCATTATTCAAAATTTGGAATTGGGCATTTAGGGTGGGATTCTTTAATTAAAAGGTCAACTATTCTATTATTACCAAACAAATAATTCTAAATCTCTGAAAGTTCAGCTTTTAAAAATCCTTAAAAATAAATCCAGACAAGGTTTCATTTACCTGGGCCCTTTATAAGTTGTGATAAGAGAAATTATTATATTTTTTAAAAATTATATAACTGACTCAAACAAAATAATATTCAAGGGCAAAGATCAAAATGCAAATATGCCTTGGTTTTTCGACCATATATTGTCTTATTACTATTCGGAAGGTCGAGGACTGAGACTGCGATAGATTACGTCATCACCTATAAATGGTCGGTCTTATCAATTGAATTTAAACTATCGACGAGCATATTATGGGGATTAACATATCGTCCATATACGTTGGCCATCAAGGATGGCGTTAGGTTGATCGCGTTTAATGCATATTATAGAACTGTCGCGTGTGCGGACGGTTTTTCCATTTCTTTTAGTTATGATAGCTGTCAACGACTCATAACAGTTTATTATAACTTTTTCATCAAAACGCCGTCATCAAAATTCAAGGTTAAGAAGTCGGTTGGTAGAACTGCAGATGTAAAAGATACAGCTTTTATTGATTAAAAAGCGTGGATATATCCAAGACCCCAAATAGAAGGTAAGCGTGTTTTGTAGAATTCAAGAAAAATTTCACGTAGCCGTCACATTTAACTTCCGCAACTTAGTGTATATAATCAACAATTTGTATTGGATGTAGTACAGTTGAAAAACAAGGATATTGTAAATCAAGCATTCAAAAAGTTTTTTAATCATTACTCTTTAAAAACATTTACATCTTTTTTTCATTATTTTTTGGTTCATTTAATTGTGGTTCTTATTGCCAACGAATTAGTTTTCTTCAGAATATAAGAAAAACCTCTTTCAACACTCCTAAAACGGCATAACTGAAAGTGTGTTTTTTTTACCTGTTTGAAAAAAATAAAAGTTATCCATATTACACACGTAAAAGCCCCGTTATTGCGCCTCTGTGAGGGGAAAATAATCTGTTTTGAATACCAATAATATTTTAAAATAACCAACAATAATTAGCTGCAATTCAGCACGGGGCCAATTCGACGAGTATGTCAATGAAAGGCTTTCTGTTATAAATGCATCGAAAGATGCATGTGCTTTATGCTCCAGTTCGTAGAATTCTGACAACTAAAATAAATACAGAAGTAAGTTCCTCTGGACGATCGCTAGGTAAATTCACCCTTGTTTCAACTTATTAGAGTTGAGATTTATAGAGACCGGAGTCCATGTGTCTGGAGAATTTTCTAGAGACAACTAAAGGAAATAATGGAGACTATTGTTGAGAAGCTAAAACCGGGTCCCTGAAAGAATACACCATCGTTGACGCATTTCTCAGCTGAGGTAAACAACCTGGTCAAAGCGTAATCGAACACCGTGAACGCCCGCTTCACCGTATCACAGTAGTTGCGTTTCAACAACTGTTATAACTGCAAATTGTGGCCAGGAAAATGTATTTGAGAACGGTGTGGCCACGAAGCAAAATTTTGTTACGTGTAATTTTTCTCACTCTTACGTTAAGGTGTTAAGAATTATACTGGTAATACGGATGCCATTGCACACCGTGGAGGCAAATGGCCTGGGAAACCTGAACCGTTACAGGATCATTGCCCGAGCTTGTTATATTATTTTGATATTGACCATTATTTTGAATTGGGATGCTGAAAAAGTTACAGGCGTTAAATTGACGGTACCAATATTATCATTTGAAAAGAAATCCTGATACACATGTTATTTACAAAACTGACTTTGTTTAGATCTTTATTTTAAGATTTTGCCTCTTGTTGAAAGGATGTTAAATCAATGCGAAAATGCGAGACTTATTGAAAGGAGTTTTTACATGAATTATGTGTGTGGTATGTGTGTGTATGTGCGTGTGTGCGTGCGTGCGTGGTGAGTGTATGCATGTGTAATTGGTGTGTGGTGTGTGTGTTTGGTTTGTAGGAAAAACGCTTTGCCTGTTGAGTCGACCGTGGGGGACCATTTGTTTGGAGCGGTATATTCCGAACGTGTTAGACGGTGGGAGTTCTGGTGAAAACCTCAATTATTTTCAAACAAAACAAGTAAAGACAATGCAAACGAGCGATGTTGCTTTTATTTAGGTTGGTAGATTTTGTTCAGCATATATTTTCAGCCACCGAGTACACAGGCGAGGGTTATTGTACTGAAAGATAACTAACTATGCAAAAGTGTTAGTGATATGATAGCTGCTACGCGCTGACATGCTCAGTCGGTTTCTGGAGATAAAACCTATTATTCCTTCCAGGTGAAAATACCTGATACTCACGGATCAATTTCTTATGTGGGAAACAAAATGAAGGTATATTATACCAAAGGGGATTAGAAAGCCAAAGTACGGAGATCGCCCGCCTGTAAACGGCTCAGGGCCAAATTTCAGTTATAATTGATGCCTACAGTATCCGAAATCAAGAAGTTTGCTTCGTCTACCGTCACCAGTGACCTTAATCATGTTTGATAAGTTTGCTCGGCAAATTCTATATAACAAAAGTTTCCTAGTAACGATAATAACGTGTTGAAACCAATTCTTTGATTAAACTAGGATGAATAGATAATGGAAGAGAAAAAAGAAGAAGTTAATTAAAGCAGTAAATAATTATCGCCATTTAGGTAATCTGATATTTACAGGCTTTTCTGTAATGTGCGTGAAAATGCTCTGAGAAAGTAACTTACAGCGTTATTCCAGAATTTCAAATGGTTTTTGACAAGATCTAAAAGAGCATTAATAATAATAACAGTAATAATAATAATAATTATTAACGATGATTTGGTATTGTTTTATTACGGAAACCTTTGGACCAGGGCTACTGCCAGGTAATATTGCACTTCATTATTACGATACTGATTTTTTAAAAAAAAAGAGCGCACATCATGAGAAACTCCTAACGAGTAATTGGAATAGTGTGATTTTACGTATATTATGGTTCCAATTAGTCCGGAAAATATTCCTCCTTTCAGTTACAACTTTCAATGTAAATTTTGATATCATTTTACCTCAAATTGATGTTCTTTTTAATACATAGCAGGTTTAGATGTCATGCAAGAAGCGTATGCTTCTACTTAGAATGTGGTATTATTTTGTTCATGGATCAATTGAACTGACGAATTCCACGTTTCGAGTACTAATACGTATCACTACTATCCAAGTCCTCCTAAGCGAGTTATTTTCTTATTACAAATGAGAAGAAACGGGGAATTAAGGGGTTGAAACACCCCGGTTTGGTGACACCATGAACCTGAAGCATCTGTTGTATTCACAGCTGTTTGACCCCATACAAATTGTCTCTTTTATTTTTAGAACAATTTTTAAGCAGTGGCGACACAATTTCGACAACCGATAGAAGTAGGGACATGCAAGAGCTATTATATCTGCAAAAATCAGACAAATCCATTGCGGGAATCTTGTCATAATTATATACCCATTCTCCATGGGAAACTAGATTTTAAAGAAAAATTATATTTGCTCACAATGCAATTTCATAAAATTTCGCGATAATTTTTGTTTTATTCTGGTTTTATTAAAATAAATAAAACTTTCAAACAGCTCGGTATTCAGTTATAGTGCTCAAAATATGCACAGTATAGATACACCAGATATCAGCAATGAAGAACATACTTTGGTGCTTTTAATTATCTTGATTTGGAAGATCTTGCGGAGGATTTCTGTTCTTTGTGATGTTAAACTAACTCCTAATTTACCTTTGAAGTGTGAAGTGAATATGCTAAAGCAATTTTATTGAAAATAAGAGTTTACTAATTAAATCATCGGTTATAATGAGCATTAAACACTCTCAACTCTCATGTGTTTCTTGAATACCAAGTGCTTGTAAAATCGCATCTTTCTTTACCTTTGTGTTGACGAGGTTTTTGTTTCCGTTTTATTTGCAACACTGTATATACAGGGCATATAAAAAAAGTAACAGGATTTGTTCTCAAGTTTTGAAAATTTAATTGGGTTTACGCCAAGGTGAGTAGTACCACCTTAAAGCAACACTTGTCCTCTTTTCAATGATATGTTATTCACCCATACACGTTCATGGATGGCTGTGTAATCATGGTTTTTCAACAATGGCAGAAAATAGGATTGGGACCAAGTTTTAATAAGTGAAAAGCTGTTTGATTCCTCTTCAAATCTCCATCTCCTCTCTTTTCAAATGTTCAGTCAGGTGAGTCATTACATAATCTTTGAATTTTTGCAAGATTTGTGCTTGTCATAGGTTCTAGCCCAGCAAAAAGCATGTGTAGTAGCATGCTTATTAATTTTCATCAGTGTCCAAGATGCCTCAATTGACTGCAGAGCAAAGGGTCTTTGTGGTAACTGAGTATGCTCGCACCCAAAATTCAACGGCACTGCAAGAGGCATTTCGTACACAATTTCTTGAACATGACCCTCCACCCCGAAGCACGATATTGTGAAATTTTAGGAAGTACCAGGCTACAGGAAGCAGTCTTACTCGCAACAGAGGGAACTCTGGAAGGCCACGAACAGGACGTTCTGATGAGAACATTGAGGCAGTTAGACATTTCCTATAGCAGAATCCACGAAATGTTAGTGCCAGAAGAAATGGTCTAGGAATTCCATCTGCAACATTTAATCGTATCACCAGACTTGATCTCAGATGGCATCCATATCAAATGAAAATTCGGCACAAACGTCTGCCCGCGGACTTGCCACGACGACAAGACTTTTGTCAATGGTTCATTGACCAATGTCAAGGAAATGACCGGTTCCTCACCAATCTTGTCATTGGCGATGAGTGTAGTTTTTGGATGAATGGGAAGGTGACGACATTTAATGTTCGGGAGTATGCTCCAAAAGTCATCCTCCAGAATTCAATTTTGATGTGAACTTCAGTCGAGAGAAGCTGAATGTTTGGGGTGGCATTTGTGGGAATGGTTTGTTATTGGGGCCATTCTTTTTCGAGAACAACGTGAACGGAATTGGCTACCTGGAAATCTTGAATCAGCATCTGATTCCGGAACTAATGGCAAACTTTCCAGTTCAAGAGAGAGGTGTCTTTAGACGTTTATGGTGGGCTCAGGATGGTGCACCACCCATCGAATGATAGCTGTTAGGAACAGGTTGGCGGAGGTCTTTGGACACCGTGTGATTGCACTGCATCATAATGTGGAATGGCCACCACGATCACCAGATCTGACTGCTTGCGATTTCTTTCTTTGGGGATACCTCAAAACAAAATGTTTACCACCCCGCCACCTGACCTTGCATCGCTTCGTCTGAGGATAATCAATGAGTTTGATGCATTACGATCCCAGAGACAAATGATTCGCAGAGCGGTTAGCGAAGTGGAGACGCGTGCTCACATATGTGTAGAGAGAGATAGAGGCCATGTTGAGGGACATGGAGTGTAATTTCATCCTAAAGAAGAAGATAATGGTAAGTTGAGATTATTTACTGCAAATTCCATTATGTTTATTTAATTTCTACAATATTATTTCAATGTCCAAAACTTGGTCCAAAACCAAAATTGACTTGCTGTCAAGAGAGGGCATTTACTCAGCCATCCATGACCGCGTATGTGCGAGTGACATATCATTGGAAAGAGGAGAAGTGTAGCTTTAAGGTGGTATTATTTATTTTGCTGTAAACTTAATCATATTTTCACAAAATCGAAAAAATCCTGTTGCGTTTTTTTTTGGATACGCACTGTATAAATATGAAGTGATTAATGTGTTACAAACAACCATAACAATGAAATAATAAAATAATGTGTTGTTTCCGATTAAAATTACTTCTTTGTTCTTTAAACCTCTGCTGTTCTTATTAAATGTCTTACAACTAACTACGATCAAAATTGAGGTAATTTATACCTTCATGCCCCTTTAATACAAAGATAACAATCATTCTGAAAAAAGAATGATTATTTTTTTTTCATTTTTGACTTGCATATAAGTGGTACCTTAATCCTGATAACATCTTGATCAGCTGAATACTAGTTAACATAAGTAATCAGAATACAGAGGAAGGTTAACAAGGCCCATACCGTTCTGAATCCTCAAATATTGACGATAATAATAAAAGTAAGGAATTTCTTTCAATCTCATCCTGAACTTCAAATGAAAGTGCTGTCGGAATGTCTGGGATTATCACCTCATAAAATGTCATGGGAGATCACTCACAGCTATAAATGTTTTATGGGTGCACCAGAGAGCCTGTTTTGAGCGCTAGTTTTATAGGAAGCCGAACCACTCTTATTCCTTCACTAATATAAACCCCCACAAGGGATCGTGCTTCGAATGGAAGAAAAAGCGAAAATCGCGGCATGCAGTGCATCAATGGATCCCGCGGAAACCAAGTAAGTGAATGTAATTCGGTTTTTGTAGAGCACACCTGCTTAAAAAGTTCCCCATTGACAAACATGGTGCTATTCTGTAATGTTTGCTGATATTGGTATAAATTCATGTTCCTATCTTCATTCACACGTTTGATATATCTTTATCATCTGATAATGTTAAGACAGGGAAATCCATTCCAAATCGCTCCAACTCGTTCATGGTCACATTTGGAATATATGTTGCCCCTCAAGTGACGCTTTAAAGCAACATTAATCCGAAAATATTTAAAAAATGAGTTTGAGTAATTGCACCCAAACCGAACAAATGTTATTGCGTCATTTAGAGACACATCACAAAAGAGTGTATTTGGTTTTTTATGAAAGAAGTAACAAAATGTTCTAAAAAAATAGCTACATTATTAAAACGTTTTTGACCAAAAAAGTTGGGGAGTCGGTCTCATTGAAGATTACAGTGTGTGCGTTAAGGTTGCGTACTTAGCAAATTTATTGTCGAGGTTACAAAATGCATCAAAAGTTATGAAAATTCACACAAAACTTTTGTAATGGGTCCAAAGTTCGAAATCCCCTACGAAAGAAAGGACTTCGCGTATAGTCTGTTCTTGACCCAAGAATAGGTATGTTTGCTAAAATGTCACTTGAGTAAATATAGGTAAAACTTGTGTAAGCCTCCTATTGATTTTGTGACCTTGAAACGTATTTATGTCATATCATTAAATACTTATGCATTTCGTGGATATAGCAAACAATACCCTTTTGATTATTTTTTTTCAAAATGAATTAACGAGGCTCTTCTTGTTTGCGTTGAAGCATTTGAAAATTTGACCCTGTACAAAAGATGTCTTATCCTTTTCATCCTATTTTAGTATACATCGTAATTAGACACCTACGGATACCACCATTGACCATTATTCCTTTGGACTGGAGGGAGAATTTGTGACATTTCAAACCGTATTGAAGCATTTGAGAAAGTACTCCCCTTATGTGACCTGTGACCTCAGCAACTACGAATTGCCCAAGGATACCAATTGCATCAGCGTGGATTTCTTACATTACACACTCGGTATGTAATATCTGCCACATGAAAAATTTGCATTAGTACCCACTTTCACGCTACTCCAGAATTTTATATGACAAAAGACTCCATTGTGATATGTTTACGTATTGAGAAATATATCATTTCATTTTTACATAATTGTGTTTGCCAAGTGAAATATAAATAACAAGATTCCGTATGGAGGTGGAACAAAGCAGAGCAAAGCTCGATATAAGTTGATCACCACAAATATAGTTGGCCACAATAAAAACAGAGACATTAGCTTATAAAACGAAAAAAATCACTTATTCCAACTCTGTGAACGGTATCGTATTAAGTCAAACCAACTAGAAAAGGGCAACATACCCATTAAAACGTCAAATATCACATGGCCCTAATAATAAATTTAACGGTTAAAACGGTAAAGGTTAAAGGGGCATTTCGTGATCCGGGTCGTGGATACAAGTCTCGATCTCCCCTTCGGTAAAAACAGTTCCATTAAGACTTCACTATAACATGTGCAGTGAGTTGCTTGAGAACTCTTCTGGCGGTTGTGACAAATCAGGTTCAAAATTAATTTAAATATATTAGCAATTAAATTTGTATAAGAGAATTGGCAAAGTATGACCCATCCTATAAGAAGCATCGGTGAAATCGTTGTGGGGAAGGGTGAAGGTGCGACCCATATCGATATGGCACATATGTAACTACCATTTAGAAAAGGAGTACCTCCCACAAATTCAATCGGTGTAAAAGTTTTTAAGTCCGCTGTACTCATAGTACACTACAAACTTTAAAAAAAAGAATAAGGCACTCGATTCAATTGACTCTTCACGTAACATTCACGCCTTATTCCATTGTCGTCTATAGAGCCCGGACTATGGATTCCGGGCGGGAATATATTCTCATTTTACACCGGACAAAAGTAGTTGGCACACCTGCAGTATTTTTGAGTGCGAAGCAAGGGGGCCCCTTTCCTAAAAATCGCCCGGAAACTCTGTTAGTTAGTGTGTTAGTTCGTCCGCTCGTTACGGTAACATTAAAATGATTATCCAGTGATGATCAGTTTCAGTGTCCCGGTTATTTATTTCCCATCGGCACGAACACGCTTATTTGCGCTGATTACCAATACCAAAAAAAACTAGCGAGGTGGTGGACGCTGTTCGGACCTACCAAGGTCAAAGTCCTAATTAATACCCGGGTATTAGTAAAAAATATTAGAACTGGCAATATACTGTGATAAAAAACCCGGATCACAATTCATCGTAGCTTTTCATACCCGCCCTATTGAAAAAATGATCATTTTATCTCAACGGTAAGCTTTCTGAACAAAAACCATCCCCTGACGATGTTCTGGATGTCTAAGGGTCATTTTAACCGAGGGGCAGCCAGGCGAAATCGTCGAAAAGTGTTTTTTTTCATGCTTGTTATGTTTACGTATGCTGGATACTTCGACGACAGTGTTCTTGGCCATCAATGTGAATTTCTGCGTATATTGCAAACACTAAAAACTCTCCGCTATAGGTTATGTCTGCAGCTTTTTACAAAAATTCCAGCCCTTTTTAAGTTTTGTGTTAGTGAAAGTTTTCTTTAACTGAAATATCTTATTCGTTTGAATCTTTTTTTAAACACGTCCAGGACCATTTTTAGCTATTTTACGCAAAAAAGGACAAGTGACCTCATGGCATGCAATGCCCCGATCATTATCTTAATACGAGTTAAGCAACGTCGGCCCGGTCAATTCTGGGATGGGATACCAAAAGGCACAGATAAAAACTGAACTCTATTAAATAAAAATGATTTTTTTAAGATTAGCAGTTGAGGTGTTTTTTATTCACAATTAAAATAAATTTGGTACTTAATATTTAATTGTAACTGTAAAAAATAGGCTACTCATTTTAATATAATATATCTATATATATATATATATCCATATTATATCTATATATATAATATTCTATATATAGATATATCTCCATCATATCTATATATTATATCTATATATTAGTATAGAATCATAGGTGCTAAATGGTACTCACATTACACAGTTTTTACAGTAATTTTTTATTAAGTGGCCATAGGCCCCTATCAATAAAACAATCATTGGAAAGAGACAGATCAGTGAAGAAGAAGCCTCAAAAGAGCCTTACTATATATATATATATATCTATATATCTACTATATATAATATATAATATTGCTTATATGGGTGTACGGTAATACTTAATAAGGAAAAACCCCACGACCCACAGGAAAAGTGAAATAGGAATAAATCGGAAGAGCAAGAAAAGTTTCTTTATTGGGTTGACAAATGACTTGTTCTTTCATGGGGGAGGGGACTGGGACGTGACTTTCTTGCTTTTTTATATCTTTTTTATGACACATTCCATACTCTCTCTTTAGAAAGAATGGTAGCCCTGAAACGAAATCAGGCCAATTGTTGCCTACTTTATGGACGACAAACCATGTCTATTAATTTAGATGTTCGGACGTCTCTGAACCCAAGAGCCCCACGTTTTTCCATTCCCCAAGATTCGGTACTCGTACAGCTCAACGCGCAATGTGGGGGTTTTTTTGCAGTGGGACAGAGAGCCAGTCTTGCGGAAAATTCCTTGAAACCGGCTGCTTCAAATATCGTCTTAATTGAGGCAGAAATTAAGAATATAAAACAGTCCTTTTAGGACTACAAATGTACAAAGAGAATGACTGTGTGGCTTATTTGTTTTAAAGAGTATAATTCGTCGCCCCCCACATCACACTGTCTTATCTGACGAAATGCCGTTTTCGAGAAAATCGCCATTGAAAATCTACCGGAAGAATTTCATGTTTGTACGATGGAATTAAACATTACAATTTACGTTTTATTTTGCAATTATGAAGAAAACATTCTGAGTTTAAGTTTTAACCTTGGCTGAGTTTTGAAAGTGCAATTAATCCCTGATAAAGCTACAAAGTCCTAAGTCTGTATGTGAAACGCAAAAAAGTCGTTTTTTAACATACGCCGCTAAATTCACCGTTATATTTTAATACGTTCAGATTATGAAAACGAAATGTTCACGCACGAGGCAGATACACCGCACATAGAATCTGTATGGTTGAAAAGCCGTACACGCTTGTTTTACGAACAACCGTTTAATTATACTCCTATTGAATTACGTGTAAATGAAACGTAAGACAGTATGTTGAAATCGCGATATGCAGATTTGAGCTTATGATCAAATTCTTAATTAATATCTCACTAATTAGGTCTTTCAAGATTGTAACTTTGTCCATGTATAGACATAACATTTTTAAGTACATATGTCAAAATAATCTAAAAAAAGTCAAAAATGTCAGATAAGACGTATGTGGATGTGGGCGACGAATTAATATTAAGTTTTAAAGGGTATGAGAATAAGATAAATAATAATGCTAATGAATGAGACTGTCAAAGGTCGCCGATTAAACCAATATTATTCTCTTGCTTATAAATGTTTATATAAAAACATACATGAATGTAAAGCATAAGACAAGTAAACACCATGAAGTAATACAAAGCCGATTTGCCAAATTAGCGAAAGTCAACTTAGATATGATGATCCGTATAATGGTATTGGTCGTGGTGGGATTCCCGGGTATCTCCAGGATGTCCCTTACTCTCTTAAAATGAAAGAGTGAAACATCACTCTGAATTTCGGAGTGATTTTAACCTCTACCGAGTGGGCTTTTACTCTAAAAGAGCAAGAAATGCAGCGAGGCCCATACCTTTCTGACTCCTCAAATATTGACGATAATAATAAAAGTAAGGAATTTCTTTCAATCTCATCCTGAACTTCAAATGAAAGTGCTGTCGGAATGTCTGGGATTATCACCTCATAAAATGTCCTGGGAGATCACTCACAGCTATAAATGTTTTATGGGTGCACCAGAGAGCCTGTTTTGAGCGCTAGTTTTTTATAGGAAAGCCGAACCACTCGTATTCCTTCACTAATATAAACCCCCACAAGGGATCGTGCTTCGAATGGAAGAAAAAGCGAAAATCGCGGCATGCAGTGCATCAATGGATCCCGCGGAAACCAAGTAAGTGAATGTAATTCGGTTTTTGTAGAGCACACCTGCTTAAAAAGTTCCCCATTGACAAACATGGTGCTATTCTGTAATGTTTGCTGATATTGGTAATAAATTCATGTTCCTATCTTCATTCACACGTTTGATATATCTTTATCATGTGATAATGTTAAGACAGGGAAATCCATTCCAAATCACTCCAACTCGTTCATGGTCACATTTGGAATATATGTTGCCCCTCAAGTGACGCTTTAAAGCAACATTAATCCGAAAATATTTAAAAAATGAGTTTGAGTAATTGCACCCAAACCGAACAAAATGTTATTGCGTCATTTAGAGACACATCACAAAAGAGTGTATTTGGTTTGGTATGAAAGTAGTAACAAAATGTTCTAAAAAAATAGCTACATTATTACAACGTTTTTGACCAAAAAGTGGGGAGTCGGTCTCATTGAAGATTACAGTGTGTGCCTAAGGTTGCGCACTTATGCAAATTTATTGTCGAGGTTACAAAATGCATCAATAAAGTTATGAAATATCACAAAACTTTTGACTGGGTCCAAAGTTTCGAAATCCCCCTACGTAATATATAGAAATGAGTCGCGTACCCGGTCGCGTATAATCTGTCTTGACCCAAGGAATAGGTATATATAGTTTGCTAAAATGTCACATTGATGTAAATATAGGTAAAACTTGTGTAAGCCTCCTATTGATTTTGTGACCTTGAAACGTATTTATGTCATATCATTAAATACTTATGCCTTTCGTGGATATAGCAAACAATACCTGTTTTATTATTTTTTTTCAAAATGAATTTAACGAGGCTATTCTTGTTTGCGTTGAAGCATTTTGAAAATTTGACCCTGTACAAAAGATGTCTTATCCTTTTCATCCTATGTTAGTATACCTTGTTAATTAGACACCCTACGGATACACCATTGGCCATTACTCCTTTGGACTAGAGGGAGAATTTGTGACATTTCAAAACCGTATTGAAGCATTCAGAAATGTACTCCCCTTATGTGACCTGTGACCTCAGCAACTCGAATTGCCCAAGGATACCAATTGCATCCGGTGGATTCTTACATTACACACTCCGGTCTGTAATATCTTGCAATAAAATTGCATTAGTACCCACTTTCACGCTTCTCCATAAGTTTTATCTGACCAAAAGACTCGCATTTGTGATATGTCTTACAGTCATTGAGAAATATATCATTTCATTCTTCACCGTAATCGTGTTTGCAAGTGAAATAATAAAAGATTCCGTATGGAAGGTTGAATAAACCAGAGCAAAGCTCGATAAAGTTGATCGCCACAAATGTAAGTTGGACACAATAAGCAAACAGAGACATAAGGTAGTAAAAACGGAAAAAAAAACTTATTCCAACTCTTTGAAACGATATCGTATGAAGTCAAACCAACTATGAAAAGGGTAAACATACCCATTAAACGTCAAATATCAATGTACCTTAATATTAAATTTAACGTTAAAACGGTAAACGTTAAAGGTGCATTTCGTGATCCCGGGTTCGTGATCCAAAGTCTCGATCTCCCTCTTACGTAAAACAGTTCCATTAAGACTTCACTATACTGTGCAGTTATTGTGTTGAGAAGTGGCAACTCTTCTGACGGTTGTGACAAATCGTGTTTAAAATTAATTTAAATATATAGCAATTTAAATTTGTATAAGAGAATTGGCAAAAGTATGACCCATTCTTAAAGTAGCATTGGTAAAAAATCGTGAGTGAAGGGTGAAGGTGCGACCCATATCGATATGGCACATATGTAACTACCATTTAGAACTGAGTACCTAGCCCAACTTCAATCCCGGTGTAAAAGTTTTTAAAGTCCGCTGTACTCATAGTCCACCTACAACTTTAAAGAATAAGGCACTCGATTCAGTTGACTCTTCACGCAACATTAGTTTCACGCCTTATTCCGTTGTCGTCTATAGAGCCCGGACTATGGCTCCGGGCGGACTATATATCCTTTTACACCGGACAAAATTAGTTGGCACCCCTGCAGTATTTTTTTATGTATTAAGGCGCCTAATTGCAACATAGAGATCGCACCAAAATGCACTTTTAATATAAACATGATGAAGCTTAAAGCCAATCCTAAAACTTGTTACCTCCCGCTCCACACCAATAAATGCTGGGATCTCTTAAAGGAAATATGTCATGATTCTGAATATTTGGAAAATTTGGTATGGATGGAAAGCTTAAGTAACGTAGATTACATATAAATCAAAATAAGTTGAAAATTGTCCACATTTGTTGAGTATTTTGCCCTTTTAATTTTCCGCCCAATAGCTTACTCGAAAACGATTCCGACAAATCCACATCGCAGGCAAATGGTGACGTCAAAGTGATGACCATCCATAATTTACGTCGTTGTGACCATCATATCGCAGTGTTGCCACTTAATAATAATTAAAACACAACGAAATGAAACAAAACATGTCATTCTGTATCTTATGTTTCTAATTTTATTATTACTTTCATTAATCCATCAATATTACAGTGTCAGCAATAACAATTCGAGTCAACACGATGTTTTGGTCATCACTTTGACGTCACGAGGAGAGCAAAATTGGGCGCTTTTGATCAATGAAGCCGTGGCGAAAAATCAGCCCGTTTTCTTCTTATGTCAAAAAAGCAAAAATTAAAATGCCTCTATTTTGTTAATTTTACATCAAATTGTATTATTTTTTCGGGAATTCGTGATGTATGTACATATATTTTATGAATGTAAGTCAAACTGAGCTTGACAAAAATCTTGACATATTTCCTTTAAAAGCGCATGAACAAAATTCATGTTTCAACATTGAAATTGGTGCTTAGTTTATACTAAAGTATGTTAAATACGCCAGCAATTTTGTCCGACATTGTGGGGTACATGTTTAATTATTGCGCATAAGGTGTAACTAACTATGACGATGATTTATTTTTTACCATGATCATTATCATTCATGTTTGATCGTCGTACGTCATTTCATACGTATAGCGCCAGAACGCAAAAGGTATAGTTTTCCCACAGAAGGATAAGCAAACAAGCTTGATACAGAAAGAAAATACCCAGGCCTGCCTGTAAAAATATTATTATGTCCGTTCGCTCTAGTTGGTAGTTAAAAACAATTAATATCGATGACAACACGGAGTTAAGATATTTGCATCGGTAAAGATATATCGCCAAGATAGTTTCTACGAGGCGGCGGCGAGGTCAACAAAATAACACCGGCTCTGGGTCCAGTGCAATGAAAACATTGTATCGAAAATATGATACAAAGTTTTCCTTGCGAATTAACAGAGGCACGAAGCACCTGCCCCAACGCCCCCTTGAAAAATAGCAGAAAAACGGCCGGCGCTCCTCTTAGTGCTACCCTCAATCAGATGACTCGCGCTTTCCCATAGCCAGGGTGAGCATAATGCATATTATGATATGATATGATGTGATATGATAATGATGTGATATGATATGACATATGATACAATAAGATATGATATGATTTACGATATGACGATATGATATGATATGATGATTTTACTGGAGGTCACACACCACACATCCCCTTTTCTGAAATACCAAATGTAAATTAACCACTTTCAGTTACTATTTTCATCCGTATGTAACTCTCAGTCAAATCCCACTGACATCAATCTCCAAAATGATCTCAATCTCGAAGCGAGCATGTACTAGATTGTTTTCTTCACAAATTATAGGTTATGAATAGTGTAAATATCCTGAGTCCGCAGTCCCTCACTACAGAGCAGTATTTAAATAAAGTCGTAGTAAAACCCACGATACCACACAGTATGGGTCAAATGTTCACAAAATATGATTTTAGTGAAAAAGAAGACTCAAATCAAATACAACAATCAAATACAACAATCAAATACAACAATCTTGACATCCGAACATCTTTGCTAGACATTCGTATATATTCTTTTGAATCCAATAAGAATTTGAAGATGGATTCCAACAAATCTTTTTCATGCGAGTTCGGTTTGGTGGGAATTTGAAAATTGGAATCCCGCAAAGGTAAATGTCAGCTTATCTTACTAAGCCCCCCTGCAGACCAAATATTCATAATTATGATTGTACTCCCAAGGTTTTAACATATTTTCAGGAGCGTAAAGATAAATAGTTTGTTGCTGTTATTTAATAATTCTATTTGATTTAAAATTACACAAAAGCATTCCACATATGCCCATGTGTGAAATAAATCAATCCACCATGGAACAGTTTTTCAAAGATGAGAGTCGGAAGCCGGCACTGACAAATACGTCATGAATAATTGATACGGGCCTCCTAGTTAATGGTTTGGTTCCAACATTCAGAAATTAAGGTCATGCTTATGGGTAACGTTTGAACTGTATTTCATATGAATTTATGTAATAGAACGTTGGTTTATAGTCTCCTTATATAATATTTCAAGGCAGAACATAGCACGCGTTATTAATAGGAATCGTAGCTCGCATTTCATTGTTTGCTGTTTCTTTCAAGGGACACTCTTGTATCAATTCTGTGGTAAGAAGAGATGTTTACTGCATTAAACAATGTTAAAGGCCACTGTGAAATCTTCGTCCTCATCTCTTATAGTCCATGAGCCGAGCAAATTTTCGGTATCCTTAAAGGGGACAAAACGACACTTCTCAGCTCAGTATACCATGGCCTACACAAAAATGCATGATAGCATTTCTGGATAGCCAGGTAGGGGTAACGAAACGTAGGGCACATGTGGTCCAGTGGATACAACGACCGCCTCATGACCCAAAGGTCCTGGGTTCGAGTCCCGCTGAGGCCAATGTGTTGTGCACTTGGGTAAGGCCCTTTACCTCGCTTGTCTCTCTCCACCCAGGGGCTAAATGGGGAGCTGTTTGGAATATTGTCCATTGAGCGACGCTCAATGGTATGCCTTGGGCATTTGTAAGGCAGCTGACGTATTCTAGTGGCAGCGGAATAAATGTGAAGCGCTTTGATACATTGTGAAAGTCGCTATATAAATGTCGACATTTATTTATAACCAAGGTTTACACAGGGGGAAATTTAAATTGCTTCAATCATGTTGAAAAGTATACCACATTATTTGTCTGATTCCAAAAAGGTATAGTTTTACCTAACTATATCCTAAAGTTTTGCCTAAAAACACAAAAATCAATAAAAAGGGTCATTTTCAGTTGTACAGGGGTCAGATTTCAAAGTTGCTCTGATTTGGATAAAATATGGTGCGTGGAGCTCATAGGATTAAAATAAGGAATAGTTTTGACTGTTTAAAATGCTTGTTTACCAATGTGGTGGGAGGGGGGGGGGAACAAAGGTCTACGTCCATTGTATTCAATGGAGCTTGACCTTGTTTTCTCACTACTTTGGTAAGTAAACATTTAAAACACTCAAAACTATTCCTTATTTTAATCCTATGAGCTCCATCAATTACTTGCACCACTTTTTAACCAAATTGGAGCAACTTTAAAAATTAACCCATGTACAGTCGAAATTTAACCTTTTGACCTGTTTTTGCTGTTTTTAAGCTTTGGGTTGTAGATAGTGCAAACTATTCCTTTTTGGAATCCTTATGGTTGGACAAATGATGTGGCATACTTTTCAACATGACCGGATCATTTTACAATTTTGACCCCTGTATAATCCTTGATTGTACCCTACCTGGTTATAGCTACCATTCCAGAAATGCTATCATGCATTTTTGTGTAGAGGATAGTGTACTGAGGCTGAATAATAAGTATCGTTTTTTCCCCTTCCAGGATACCAATTTGGCTAAAATTTCCTGATGTCTAACAGCAAACCTTTCATAACTTGCATACACATCTTTATATTTGGTTTAATCAATTTTGGGCCAATACAACATGTGTAAAAGCAAACTTTCACCCGATTGACATCACTTTCCTTTAGATAGGGATGCGTCACTTATGAGAGTAAATTATCACAAAGTGTTCATACATTCAAAACTCTATGCTGTGATTTTCATCATCGTGTATTATAGCAGTTATATGAAAGAATGTGAGGGCACATGTGGTCCAGTGGATCAGCGTTCGGCCCGCACGCTAAAGTTTGTGGGTTCGAGCCCCGCTGGGGTCAATGTGTTGCGTCCTTGAGTAAGGCGCTTTACCTCAATTACTCCTCTCTTCCCAGGTGTATAAATGGGTACCGGCATTATTCAATGCTTGGAAGGTAACAGATTCGCTGTAAATGAGGTGTGGCGATCCCACTACAGCAACGTTATATGGTGGAGTCTGGCCCAATCGCTTCGAAAGAGAGATGGGCACTCCATTCCTGTGAAAACAGGTCCCTCCCTTTACCTTTTCCCCCTTTTATATAAAAGAACTTGTTGCAAATTCTTCGAAGGAGTAAAACACTACTTGAAATAAATGTCATTTTATGATCATAAGCGTGTTTCCAATTTACCTAAAAAGTTAAGATTGCCTATGTATTGTACGTGTGCATAACTTTGAACCATTTTTCAATGTTTGAAGTTTTTAACCGTATGAAATAACGTAAGGAGAAAAAGTAACCTAAACGGAATAAAAACGGAATACATTTAGTATAGCCTTTTTCAAATAATATTTAAAAAAGCAAAAAACCACAAAATTTTCACATTTTAATCTGAGACAACCGTTTTCTGCCCAATCTGCTGATTCAACCACCTCTACAGTTAAATTTAAAAGTTTCAAATTTGTTATTTAATTTAATAATAATTTCGATTAAAGTTGATCAGCAGAAAGTTTGTTTTCATTTATTGAATATTATTGAATATTGATTTCAAATATTCATTGGCTATTAAACCATATTCAGACATCATTAGAAATTGGGCATTCACTTTTCGCAGATTTGATAAAAATATATAGATATTTTTCCATTGCTACTGTTCAAATCAATGCCTTATAACCAAAACAACATAGTCAAATGAAAATTCAAACGTGTCCAACGTCAAGCGAATCGTCAAATGGAGTACCTTTTAGTGTCCAATATTTTTTTCCCCCAGTCTCAGATGTAAGGTCAAGTTCGCTGTTGCTGAATTTCGTTTCTAAACTGATCCATCACTCAAATGCACCGATTAATAAAACGTTTTATTGCTTTTTTTTTCTTAACTCCGCTAAGAAATTGTCTATACTATTACATCCTATATTTTCAAAGAACATACCAAGATATTATGGGGGAATTGAAACGGGAAATTTGTCGATGGCGATCTCATTCTAAAAAGAATAATAGGTATCATTGATTGAAGATCGCCAGTGAACCTTAAACACCAAACTTAATAAGCTTCTATCCGCTTGCACCAGCGTTTTAATGATACGTGTGGTTCCAACGATATAACCTGTAGGGACTTCATTTGAGCATTTTATTGCAAGCCAATCCAGCAGACACTGGACATTTCATGTTCAATTCGTGGCATAGGCTGATATTCTTGAATCGTGATACCAAAGCAGCAAATGACGCATGGAGACTTATAAACTAGAAGAAATGATGTTAAAAATGGGACCAGTTTATTGTCATTACCTTCAAAAATTGGATCAGATCATTGTTAGGTTAGTCAAGATTAAAGTAATTCCCCGGGGCTAATTCTATATGCGTCAACTAGATACAAAAAGGAATTCTAATATTACTATATGGCATTCTTCAACATTAAGTAATCATGTCTTTTATTACCAAAAATAACTAAGGAAACCCAAACTAAAACTCTTTCACTATAGGCTTAAACTAGCTTTTTAAAAATATGAGAGCGCCACAGAAAAAAGTGTAGTCATATATTTGTGTGCCGAGAACGTGCCCCTCCGAGGGTTGGTTTTAGGCGCCAAGTGCAACATAAGTCGTGGTTGTAGCGCAAGTACTAGACCACTTATTATTGTTCGATAATTCATGTTTTTTCTTTTTGCCTCAGTTTTTTTAAAGTTGTTTCCACTTTACCACATTTGCAGAATGTAATGTCAACGTATGTATAAATTCGCCGTAATGAGTGATTGGAACAATTCAAATGAAGGTAAAACTCTATTTGCCAATCCAACATTAGCGGTGGATTGAAAAGTCTACGCTTGCAATAAAGTAATATAAGGAGATATTTGAGGATAAACAACTTCTCAATATGCCAAATAAAGCGAAATATGAAGCGTTATGTCTAATGAGAAATATAAATAAAAGGGAATGTTAGGAATAAGCAATTCAGGCCCGGTTATATTTTATTCTGAAATTAATGTTTTAACACGTGTAGAAATGGATTAACACAGGCTGTTAACCCGTTAAAGTCTCAGTTCATTGGATAATTGGCAAACGTGATTCCAAAATTTGCGTGCCAATACAAGTGTGAAAGGATAATGCGTTTGGGCTTATGTATTGTAACACAATATAGCTATATTTGTGGACTGCTCACTATATCAATTGTCAACTATCAGCCTTCTTTCTAAATCTCCCTATATCTTTGTATTCTGCTCTTGTGTTGGACCGTATGCATTTCTTTGTGTTTTTCACGTACGTTGGTATTGTAACTTGTTCGTTCGACGTCATTCAGTGAAATTTTTCCTGTCATTTGTTCTTATTCTATGTTGAGTCCCATTTTGAATCCGATGACTCTGTGCGTAAACTTGATGTGTAATGGCGGTGGTAGATAATTTAAAAATATTTGCAATTGTGTAATTAGTCAACCAAAATCAAAAATTGTCAAAAATTAAAAATCATTTTGTTTCATAAGAGAATATATGTCGTTATTCATAAACAATACTGCAATATCGAATGATCAGGTTATATTAGAATGAAAATTGTGAGATGAGAATTACAAGATACATTTTGGTCATTTTGAGATATGGAAATTTTTAAAACAAAAGAAAAGAAATTTTTACCGGAAGTGGGACATGAAAACCAAATTTATATTTTGAAAAACCTAAAACAAATTATATATTATTTTAAAGCTAAGCAAAATGGTTAACTTTCCACAAATTATGCATTCTAACCCACCCCCAAAAAATGTACAATTAGAACCTTATAAACTCTCAGCTCACAAAATAGGTCAAAAATGATTTTGCGGACGACTCATTCCCAAAATGGTTACTTTCAACCAACCTACTACTTGTTTGGCACCAGTTGTACATTTTGACAGTTGATAGTAACTGTCGTTCATTGTTACAGGAGAAACGACTTTTTAAAAATGCATGGATCGTCACACAATTGGTGTCAACGTGTTGATATGAGCATGAGGGATCCAGAAAGAAAAAAAGTATGGTTTTGACTATCTAGGGATGTTTAGTTAGGCGGCAAATTCGATGTAAAGCTAACCTCTTTTCAATTTTACTGTTACTGAATGGCATAGGCCACAACTAGTATCTTTCCTAAAAAAAACAAACAAAGATCCTAAAATCGTTGACACAGTACATTTCCAGATGCGCATGCTCATACAAACAATTCTGTCAAGATGGAGCATTTGAAAATTTGGCTCCCTTGTACAAATGATCAATAAAACTTCAATGACCTTTATCATATTAATTTCTGAACTGAACATCCACAGATACGCCACCTATATATTCTGATCCATGGATTGAAAAAAACGAATCATGAGTATTTTCAGATAATCGAACCACTTTGTTTGATTGATCTTTAATCCACCATGGCCGCCACAATGGATCCCTTGGGACATATTTGATTTTGGTAACTTCAAAAAATCTTGAGAAGATGGCATGTAGTGCTTAAAAACCATCTAGAATTTAGTTTTAAGGGGTTCATGGGAACACATCATAATATGTTAGACTAATAGGAGAGGAGCTTGGCGTGCTATTGATAAAATAAAAAATCGCTCTCCCCACGGTTCACTTGGAATTGGGCAATAATACTCCGCTCTTCGGAGGGGTCGTTTTAAGTCGTCGATTCCAGGTACATGAGAGCTCTACATGTACAGGCATTCAGTTCGACTGGTGGCGAGTTACCACTGACGTCCCAATCCAAGCCGTGAAATGAACACTCCACATGCTAATATAGTAAACATGAACTTGGACATGCTAATAGGTAAACATGATGTAATGCATTCACATTATAACTTTAGCGCCTTTTTTGGTGGTTGTTGGGATGAAACACTAAGGTAAGTGGTGCTTTAACTGTCGCTTAAGTGTTTTGCCCCCGATAGACATCGTTTTACCCTGAAAAATCGTCCATTTTATGAAAATTTCATGCAAGAAAAAAAGTGGAAAAAAATCAAAAACAAAACTTTTTTTGTCTGCCAAATCAATTTTCAACACAGGAAAGTGAAAAAAGATCATTGATTTTGGTCATAAAACAAACATTTATTACTCCATTCAAAAGCTTATCAACTCAGCAAGGAAGCAAGCTGTCAATGTTCAATTAGGGTAGGTTCCACCATCCTATCAAGACTTCAAGCCACCCTCTGGCATAATTGTTGACCAAGTGCGTATTACGTGCTGATCAATTGGCCCAAGCCCGTTGCAATATGCGCTGCACATCTGCAAAAGTTGTGTTTTCTTTCATTTTCCTGTCGGCCTTAATTCTTGATGTCATCCCACACGTTTCTCAATGGGATTGCAATCAAGGGATCTTGCCGGCCATGCCATGCGCTCAATCCCGTTGTCTTCCAGATACCGGTTGGTGACATGAGCACGGTGAGGTGTTGCGTTATCATCCATAAAGATAAACTCATCACCGATTGCTGCGGCATATGGCACAACATGTGGTTGCACAGTAGAAGAGATTATTTAAATCTCTACGAGCAGCCCTTTTCTTTCCAATGTGATTATGTAACAACACATGGACAGAGCAACAGAAGTAATATTCACCTGCTCAAGAAATTGTGAATGAAATGTTAAACCGTACAAACTTGGAAATCAAACTTCAACGTTTTAGGAAAAATAGTGCAACTTTTTCCCTTGCATGAAATTTCATAAAATGGACGATTTCATGGTACAAACGATGTCTATCGGGCAAAAGTAAATTGTAATTTTGTTTCCATCCGTCAGTTTTTTAATAATAAAAATAAATACTTGTTGAGTTACGTCAAAAAGTATCAGACGGGGACTTTCTTTTTTTTGCTGAGTGTATGTCCGCCCCCCGTAATGGAACAAATAAGAACTGTTTACCGGAAGAATTTTTTTACCTCTATTCGGATAAAGATTTAGCTTGAAACCAAACAATTTGTAGCTACAATTATTACGTCATCTGTATAGGTCTTGATAAGTCTGTATCGTTCACACCATTTACGCTCCCATAACATCTGTACTGCTGGGACACAGCGCCACCGGTTTCCGCATCGCTAATTGGCCGGCTATTCTTAGACATGCGCTACGTCATGGGACTCCCTAGCAGCCAGACGCTGTGTTAAAGGCTCTGCGATTAGCTGAACAAGGAATGAAAAAACGGTTTCGCGGTACCTTGGATATCGCAAAAACGACGAATCAGATGGTCGATCTGATGTTAGAAATGGTTCCTGACAAAAAAGACCCCCAAGCTCACTAGTTTTTGTAAGCCTGGCGTGTGGCATGACTTCATAGCAGCAATCGAGAATTGAGCCAGCTGATAAGGTAAGAATTTTTCACGTATTTTTTACGTTTTTTCGTCTTTTTCCAATTTAGTTAGGAATATTTTGGTGCGTAAATCGTTACGATAGGCCAAGTATTTTGCGCGATATCCAGTGTACAAAAAATCCGAATCAACGCTATTTGACCGGGTCCGAATATGTTAACAAGTTGTTGTGTACGTGTCAGCCACTGGGCATGTTACCCTCGAAAACTTGTGAACTCCCTAGCGCAGTGAAGATTTGCCAAGGTCGCATGGTTCAAATTACTTTCTGACCGTAATTTAACAATGGGCGGCACTGTGTGCCAAGACGACACGTAAATGGTGTGCGTTATGTTGCAGAATTTGGCAAAAGGTTTGTGATTACATACATTATATTTTAAGCACGATAAACCAATGGTGTTGTATTTCGTCTGCAGAACCCGGATGTAGAATATAATACTTATTATTATACTATATCTTATTTCACTTTAGTCATAGTGATGGATAATGATAAAATATATAGCTACAGATAAATCGGCACACGTTTAATATTCTTCGCTCATTTGCGTGATAGAGTGAGTTTTTATCTTCTGACGTGAGCTTTAAATGCTTTTGAAATCATATTAAGAATGTTCATTTTAAAGGTAATTTTAAAACAAAATGCACTCAAGTTGTTGCTAAAATGAAGCAAGTCATACATTGCTATCATGTAAAAACAGTGGACGTCGGAAACGGGAATTTCCGTAACCTGACCCATCTGACACACTTATGAATTCGGAAACCCTTCACGGAATAAAGCACAGGTTTATTCCGTTAAGGTTTCCGAATTCATAAGTGTGTCAGAAAAACAAGTGTCAGATGGGTCAGGTTACCGACAATCCCGTCGGAAACGCTCGTAGCAAAATACAATTGTCATTACGTAAAGACGAAATTAACGTAGAGCTGCTCCAAATAGCTGCCTGTGATGACACTTTATTAACTGGACGCCTATCTGGGTAATCATGTTTGGAAAACTGTACATCAAATGTAATGTTATTGCCGTACACACCAGACTGAATAGTCATACAATACGCATTGGTAGAAACGTAAGCGAGCTGTTAGCAATATGTGAAAGCAAAGAAAGGGCAAATTACCTCTAAGGAGCAAACACTAAGGCTGTTAAGAAGTAAAAACAAAACAGCCGAACATGTACCATTTCCGGAATATTTAGAAGTTAGGGTACCCATCATTTCTATGTTTTAATGCACGTAACTGGAATGAGTTAAGTGCCGCATGTTTTTTTATTTTTATCACTCAAAATTAATTAGGAGTAATTGAAAACGTGCTGTAGGCCTACTATTTTTCATCCTTCTTTTCCACCAAGTGGAGACAGAAAAGCACAATTTTTGCCGTATTTATGAATTGCCAAGTGATTTCTGAATGAAGCATACATTGCGCTGTAATTAAAATGATAGAGCTTCATGTTAATGCAAAATGATTCTACCTTTCACATTTTTTACGATCGTAGTTGGACTGGGAATTATTCTACACCTTAAATAACAAACACATAAAACACTGCAACACACTTTATTTCCCACGAGGGCTGCTCTCAACCTAGAAAATAAAGAAAATCTTTAGACCACGCGACATGCATAGTACACTATATTTTTACCCCACTCGCGTTGCCGTTGGACATTGCACGTGTTCTGCGACGTTTGACTATGCAATCCATGCCCAGCGTTTTGCCCTACAAAATACACTCAGGCGGTTTTAAGTGTTTTCTGTTATTGTTATATTTTAGGTTGTTCGCGTATGTAACAACACTACACAGCTTTTTCCCTCTGCATAATATTCTAAGACAACATCTCTTACATGGCAAGTAGATTCCCCGAGTCTAACATTACCAAGTATCAATGTTGGCACGTCAAAATTGTCATTCTCCTCTGAGAACAATGAGTATGCGAGGTGGCCACGGGGTATAGATAGCACTAATGAAAGCTGAAGTTAAATAGTCCTCACCATGTCCCAGAATACGATGTACGTAATACTCTAGTTGCAACCTTTGAATTACGTTATTTTAGCAAGCTCATGAGATATTAGGATGCAACGCAGCGGTATGTTATATCATGACTATGTAAAGCACTATGACATTAAACGCATTGATTTTCTGATAATTCGAGGCACAGGCTAATTTGTTGCAATTTGCAAAAGGAACAATTTCAGTATTGGCTTTGACATAATAGCACATATCTTTCTCCTGAGACGTACACCCCATAGCAGTACCGCCCTACTATTTTGCGTGAATATATCAATAAATTTAGGTTTGAATTCGAACATTATTTGAACTAAAAGTCGGCTTACAAATCTATCAAGTTAAACGTATCCGTACTGCTATGATGTGTTAGTTTTAATGGTGTTCAAAGCGATTTCATGTCTCATTTAAAACAATAATAAGACAATGTTTTCTCAGCGGCTTCACTGAGTCATTCTTTGACGCCAACTCTTACAATCCCTCAAAGTGTTTCCAATGGCGCCAGAACTTGTATATACGTCCAAGACGTAGATACAAGTTGAAGAACCGTGCGAGTAAGAGCGGTTCGTCGATATAAAGTGTATCTAAGAGTGGATGCCTGCATGCAAAGGAATTCTTAAGGGAAAATTCACGATTTTTTTAAATGCAAATTTGTTGAATGTCGCATACAGCTGCTTTCATCCCTCCAATAAGTCTTTCATCGCTGTCAATAAAACAGTAGACAAAGGTTTGCCATCTTACCATGCCTCATAAGATTTGATATTTTACACTGCGAAATTCAAAGAAATGTCCACACATATGCCTAATCATATCACCAGGGGTATTAATATGAACATATTGCACTCAACAATAAGTGAAATTGGCTTTTAGTATCATTTGAAATGAATTTGCAATCCTTCAAGTTTTTTACTACTAGCTTGCGGGACTCATCCTATTAAAGTGTTTGTTATGTCTCGTGGACGTCAAAGACCAGAAATACACTTTAAACACAAACAAATGAGCCTTGTGCACAAGTAATCTGAATTTTGTGTAATAACACTGTTTTAATGATTTAATCAGATTGGTTCAATAATTTGGCATGTCCAAAAACAATATTACATAATTATAATAAAATTAACAAAATTATTTAAGAATTATGATACTTATTAGAGTCCACTAATGGCCAGTTAAAAGAAGCGTTGCAGTTCGACGATGATATGTCCTCACAGCGAAGACTTCAAAATGACAGTATGCAAAGTCACACTTATCAATCCTCAGGTAATATTCCATTGGAATCTTCTCAGTCCTGAAGATAACATTTGCCCAGCAGTTCAAGACGACAAGGCTGAATAAGTCCCTTGACGACACTAATATTCCACAGTATATCAGTTCAAGATATAATCCCCACGATTTCTATCTGTCCACAATTTGGAATCCTATTTTGATTCTCAACACTTTTGGCTTAAAATATGGCAGTAGAATAATTAAAGCTTCGTTCACGTGAAATTTAAAAATACAATAAATCCTGGCACTATGTACTCTACAGGTCTCCCACTCATTGCAGATCAAACTAGCTGTAACTATTATACACTGTATAGCTTTCTAGTGAGCACTATTTATCTCACAGTTACAAGTGTAGATTTTCCAATATTTATGATAATAATCATTACAGCATCATCATGCATAAACATAACCTCGCACTGTCCAATCATATCTCACATAAATTACATCATCTGCATTGCATCACCTTGACATTAATAACATCATGGGAAAATACCTATTTTTTGGAATCTGTTTTGTTTTGCAACAAAGCTTGGAAAACCCCTCAGGCCATTCATAGTACTTGCTCAATCTAGTAAATAACACTTGCGTGATCAGGGTTGCACAAACAACTTGACTCATTTTCTTAATTTAGCATGTTGGGAAATTCCATGTTCTCTTTCCTGACAAACAAAGTACTTTTCCCGTGAGAAAACTTTTCTCAAACAAAATTGAGAAATAAAATAAAACAATATTTTTAATCACAAAATAGAGGCTAAATATAACATTTTAAAGAAACATTTTCATAAGTTGAACTCTTAAACGTTATTTTTTGCTTTTCTGTATCAGCGAAGAATATTGCTCACTGTGTCTAATACAGTTCTTGTCCATTTTCGATCTCAGTACATAGTGATTTTTTTTTGGTTTCGTGAACTTTATTTTCTAGTTAAATGTCCTTGTTCCGATCGCCATTGGGACCCTCCCATTTACCCGGAAGATGTATCAATTTTGATTTCGCATTGTCGTGCTGAAATTGTAACTTCCAAATCCATTTCATTCTCAAGATACAGACAAAAAAACTATACCGTATTATTGGTTAACCACCAATATTAGCAAAGTTTTGAATAGGGCCTTGCAATGTGTATTATCGCATCTACTATAAAAAAAACCCGCAAGTTTATTTCCCCGATACTTTGGTGGTAAGTGTATATAAGTGCCAGACTCTCAACTAGAGAACACGATAGACATAAATCGGAACATGCATCTTTAAGTTTTATACTTAACAAAACATTCATAGTTGATAACTGACTTCCTTATATCTGCTTCAAAGAATATAACAACAAAAATACCCAACTTTTATATTAAACCATACTGTAGCTAGATTATTGTAAACCCATTAGTATCGCCCATTTGTTTGGTGTTAAAGGTTCAATTTAATATGGGAACAATTTTAAAATCAATGAATCGAACGAAATAATGTTTCACCATGACATGACATGTAACAAACAAAATTAGCTATACGTCTGAACAGGGAAACATTATGCTTTAAAATTGCCCTAGGATCCGTGACACTGGATTCGTGCGTCAGAAATCACCAATAACGACTGGGGTGGAACTAAAGAAATATACATCTTTGAACTCGAGTACTTCCATCTCGTCCTGCATTTTCCGTCCCACTTCTTTCCAATAATGTTCTAATGTTTAAGGAACACTCAAGAAAATTGGCCATCTTTGAAATTAAAATGACGGTATAAAGTATTTTATAACTCCAGTCTAAGCTCAATGCATTATTAACGCTCTACAATGCAGATAAATTAGAGACCGCATTCGAATTTAAAAGTTACAATGCACAGCTGTTCGACCCCATGCAAATTATCTCTTTTATTTTTAGAACAATTTTAAGCAATGGCGACACAATTTTGACACTGATTTAAGTAGGTGCGGAATCGTGCCATATAGACCTGCAAAGGTTATGATTTCTACGTTACAGCGCCCTCTATATCCCCATTATTTGCCCTTAATGAAATTTCATAAAATTTACACAGGGTGTGGTTAGTGGAATAAATAATCCAAATCAGTTGTCAAAACTTTGTCGCCGTTGATATTTTTCGATCAGCTGTGAGTGCAATACCCAACAATTAATGACATCAAGTGTTGACATTTGGGTGGCCAATATTTTACGAGATTTGCTCTCTATTTGGTCAACCCTTCATCGTAATTACTGCTTTGTGTAATTTATTGATCTGTATATGGAGAATAAACTTGAAACTTGAAACATTCCCTAAAGCGAATATGTGTTTAACTTTAGAATATCAAGTAATCATATTTGTTCTTTGGAAATGGACTACTTTAGTATTGCCACGCCTTCTCATGGATGTGCCTCTCGTAATGTTCACGTTCCATTCATTGTAGTTCTTTCTTTCTTCATCGCCCGACGTCTACCTAGCCTTTGTTCTTTTTTTAATCTGGTTCAGGCAACCTTTTTTGTTCTTGTTTGTGTCTCGTTAATAGTCTTTTTAAGCAACCGCTTTGAAACTACATACTTATCCTATTGTACTACATGAAAGTAAAAGTAAAACTATATACATACTTATCTTATTCCTATAATAATTCACACACAGTAAAAGTAAAATTATATACATACTTATCTTATTCCTATAATAATTCACACATTGATGTTATTTAATGTTTTTGAAGTTTTTGCACGTATAACCTGTTTATGGGGTTAATGTCGGCTAAAATAAGATATGAATAGGAACGTGTTGAACAAAAATATTGCAGGGTTTTGTTAATGAGACTAACATATTGCGAGTTAATGGTGTGTGACTGTTTCATCTACAATTACCGTATCCAGTTTTTAAATTAATTTTTGTATTAGATCCACATGTTTTCTCGGAAGTTAGTTTTCGAATGTCCCCATAGCTTTTAAAGTATAGGGCCTAACCTGTTGGTTTAAGGCTGCTCCTGAAACAAACTGGGAGTCTCCATTGACAGAGTGTCCTAGCTTGGACGTTAACATGTGATATAAATCGTGACCTTGTACACAGGGTTTAGGGTACAGTAGAGAAACAAATGAGGCATGCAGCACGCAATGGAGAATACATGAATAGACAGATGGCAGTAAAAATCTCCATCATAGGTCTGTGTAATTCATGACACTGATATTATAGTCGGCTAAAAATCCCGGCTAAAGATATCTTCAAAAGAACTAAACAATAACATACACTCTTGCTCATAAAGTTGGAATATTTTATTTTTCAAACCCAATCTTAAAACGCATTTCTATTTGAACGCCTCAGTAAACATATTAGAGTAGGTGAATGATTACATAATGAGTCCCCACTACTCAATTGAAATGAATCCATGCATATTTTTTTAATTACGTAACATTGCCTTCTGTTGGGAGCTATAAAAGGCCAGGCGTCTGTGGTTTGTTGCTTTTCCCTGCTCCAAGCCTGTGTGCAATGAGCCCACGTTTTTCAGAGTTTGTTGTTACCTTTACAACAAAAGCTGACACAGAGGTTCCCTAGGCTATGCCTCGTCCAACGGCATTGTCAATACGCCGAAGATTGCTTGCACATCTTTATATTTGGTTTAATCAATTTTTGGCCAATATAACATGTGTAAAAGCAAACTTTCACCCGATTGAAAACCGACATCACTTTCCTTTATGTTGTGATTTTCTTCATCTTGTGTATATTATAGCAGTTATGTGAAAGAACTTAGAAGAAGTAAAGCACTACTTGAAATAAATGTCTTTTTATGATCATAAGCGTGTTTCCAATTTACCTAAAAGTTAAGATTGCCTGTGTATTGTATGTGTGCGTAACCTTCAACCATTTTAAATATTTAAGGATTTCAGCCATAAGAAATAACGTAAACGTAGCCCAAACGGAATAAAAGGAAAGACATTTGAATAGACTTTTTCAACTAAACAAAAATGCTTTCGATTGGGTTTATTTACATTTTCATCTGAGACAATAATTTTCCACCCTTTCTGCTGATTCAGTCACGTCTATAGGAATTTTAGAAGTTTCAAATTGCAGAAATGGGTACTGTGATAAAAACATCAAGTCTCTCTGCGGCATGACCTGACTAGAAATTGTCAAGTTTGGAGCATGGTTATCCTGGCCCGATATTGGAAATTAGTTATTGGTTATTCATTTAGACATTGATTTATTCATTTATTTGAATATCTATTTGAATATTGATTTCAACATTCATTTGGATATTTGACCTTCATTCAGATATTCATTTAATCACTGGACTTCAACAATTTTCTCAGACTTGATAAAACTATTACATTCTTTCCCATTTTTACTGTTAAAATCAATGCCTTATAACCAAACAAATATTCAAATACACATCCAAACGTGTCCAATGTCCAAGCGATTGTTCAAATGAGTATCCTATTAAATGTTCAATATCCAGTCTCAGATGTCAGGTCACGTTCGCTGTTCTAAATTGATGATCACTCAAAATGCACCGATTAATAGAAACGTGGTTATTGCCCCGCATGAGAAATTGCTTATAATATTTAAATCCTATATTTTCAAAAAAGCAATACCAAGACGTTATGGTATTTTTGAAAACGAAAATTAGAGATGGCGATCTTCACTGTTAATCAGGAAATTGTTTCATTGAAATCGCACAGTGCAACTTTAAAGACCATACTACTTAATAAGCTTATATCCGCTTGCAACAGCGTGTTTAATGAATACGTTGTTGTTACAATGATATTAAACTGTAGGGACTTAATTTGAGCATTTTATTGCAAGCCAATCCAGGCAGACACTGGTCATTTCATGTTCAATTCGTGGCATAGGCTAATATTCTTGAATCGTGATACCAAAGCAGCAAATGACGCATGGCGACTTATAAACTAGAAGAAATGATGTTTAAAAATGGGACAAGTTTATTGTCATTACCTTCAAAAATTGGATCAGATCATTGTTATTACCAAGATTAAAGCTAATTCTATATGGGTCAACTAGAGACAAAAAGTAATTTCAAATCTTACTATATGCATTCTTTACAGTAATGTAATTATGCCTTTTATTACAACAATAACTAAGGAACCCAAAATAACTCGTTCACTATAGGCTAAAACGTTTTAAAATATGAGAGCGCCACAGAAAAAAAAGTTATATATTTGTGTGCCGAGAACGTGCCCCTTTGAGGGTTGGTTTTAGGCGCCAAGTGCAACATAAGTCGAGGTTGTAGCGCAAGTACTAGACACTTAATATTGTTCGTATAATTCATGTTTTTTGTTCTTTTGCCTCAGTTTGATCTATGTTAAAGTTGTTTTCCCACGTTACCACATTTGCAGACTGTAATGGTAACGATTCTTCTGTAAGTATGTATAAATTGCGACGTTTAATGATTGATTGGAACAATTCAAATGAAGAAATACGTCTATTTGCTCGTATCCGACATTAGCGTTGGATGAAAAGAACGCTTTGCAATAAAGTAATATAAGAAGATATGAGGATTACAACTTCTCAATATGTCAAATGAAAGCGACACGAAGCGGTATGTTTATGAGAAATATAAATCAAAAGGGATTTTCAGGAATAACGCATTCAGGTGTTTATATTTTGATGCTAGAATTAATATTTTAACACGTGTATGAATGGATTAACACGAAGCGTTAACCCGTTAACATCTCAGTGTCATTTGGTTTAATTGGCAAGCGTGATCAAATATTGCTGTGCCAATACAAGTGTGAAAGGATAATGCGTTTGGGTGCTTATGTATTGATACACAATATAGCGCTATTTGTGCACTGGTCACTAATATCAATAGTCAAACTTAACAACCTTTCTTCTAAATCCCCCTATATCTTTGATTTCTGCTCTTGTGTTGGTAGTTCATTTCTTTATGTTTTCCATGCGTTGGTATTATCACCTGTTCGTTCGAAGTCGTTCAGTGAACGGTATGCTTTTGTTCCTGTCATTTGTTCTTATTCTATGTTGTGTGCCATTTTGGAATTGATGACTCGGTGCGTGCGTTACACTATGATTGATGTAATGGAGGTAGCTAATTCAAAATATTGCAATTGTGTAATTATGTCAACCAAAATTCAAAATTGTCAAAAATTATAAATCATCAACATAAACTTGATTTATGTTTCATATATAAGATAATACTATGTCATTTCATTAACAAATATTGAATATCAAATGATCAGGTTATATTAGATATGACAAATCGTGAGCTGAGAATTACAAGAAACATTATGGTCATTTTGAGATATTTGGACATTTTAAAACAAAAGAAATGTTACCCGAAGTGGGACATATAAACAAATTTATTTTATATTTTGAAAACCTAAACAAATTATATATCACTTTAAAGCTCAGCAAATGTTAATTTCCAAAATATTATTATCTATTCTAACCCCCCCAAAAAGAAATGTCAATTAGAACCTTGTAATTCTCTGCTCACAAAATAGGTCAAAAATGATTTTGCGGATATACATTCCCAAAATGGCACTTTCAACCATCCTGTACTACTTGTTGTTTGGCAAAAGTTTGTAAATTTTGAAAGTTGATAGTAACTGTAGTCATTGAACAGGAGACCAATTTTCAAAATGCATGGATCGTCACACAATTGGTGTCAAGTTGTTGATATGAGCATGAGGAATCCAGAAAAGTACAGTTTGCACTATCTAAGATGTTTAGTTAGGCGGTAAAATTCGGTGTAAAGCTACCTCTTGTCAAATTTTTACTGTTATGAATGGAAATTAGGCACAACTCGTCTCTTTCCTAAAAACAAACAAACAAAGATCCTAAATCGTTGAAACAGTACATTTCCAGATTGCTCATGCTCATACAAACAATTCTGTCAAGATTGAAGCATTTTGAAAATTTGGCTCCCTGTACAATGATCAATCAAAACTTCAATGACCTTTATCATATTTTAATCTCTGTAACTGAACATCACAGATACGCCAAACTATATATTTTCTGATTCCATATGATGAAACGAATCATTTGATCTCATTTGAGATACTTTTCAGCTAAATCGAACCACTTTGTTTGATTGATCCTTTTTAATCCAAGATGGCCGCCAAATGGATCCCTTGGGACAATATCATTTTGATTTTGGTAACATCAGAAAGATGGCATAGTAGTGCTAAAAACCATCTTAGAATTTAGTTTTAAGGGGTGCATAGGTACCCATATAATCTGCTAGACTAATATGAGAGAGCTTGGCGTGCTATTGATTAAAATGAAAAATCGCTCTCCCCACGGTTCATTTGGACTTGGGCAATTGAACCGTAACAATACTCCGTCCTTCGGAGGGGTTAAGTCGTCGATTCAATGTACAGAGAGCTCTACTTGTATATGCATTCACTTTCGAAATGAGTGGCGTGTTTACCCCTGACTGTCCCAATTCCATCCCGGTGAATGAACACTCTAACATGCTAATATAGTAAACATGAACTTTTACATGCTAATAGGTAAACATAATGTAACACATTATAGTGTTAATGCATTAATATTTATCAGTTTTAGAGCCGTGAACACTAATCTGCCATCTGTATAGGTCTTAGTAAGTGCGTACCGTTATGTTGCCGGATTTGGCAAAAGGCTTGTGATTACATACACATTTTAAGCACGATAAATCAATGATGTTGTATTTCGTCTGCAGAACCCGGATGTAGAATATAATATTTATTATTATACTATATCTTATTTCACTTTAGTCATAGTATACATATATTGACTGCTATGAGGGGCATGGTTGAAACTATAGGCCCAAGGTGATCTCGAAACCATACCATGCCCGAGGCTTAAGCCAATGGGCATAGTATGGTTTCGAGATCACCGTGGCCTATAGTTTCCACCATTCTTCCGTAAAAAGCAGTCATATTTGTTTTAATACCCGGAAATACATTAATTTTTTGGTCATCTGATGGTTAAAGACACTATCATGATTTATCCGAAAGAGTCACAATATTTGAAACTTGCAGGAATAAGCCTTAAAATGAAGGAATAAGGACTGAAGAATTATCATACGTTACTATTTCCAACCGAATATTGACAGAAGAAGGAAGAAAACGGCAGTTGTTCAAAGATAGAATCTCCTTCTATGACGTTTGTCGTATGTCCGTTCGGACCCTATGACTAAATAATCCGATTTTCCCTTATTAGGTTGCTTCTGGTCCTACTCATTTGCAGGTATGTTATATCTACTTATACTTTTTTACAACTGCAAAAATAAGATTGTTTGTGATTTTTTTTCGATTTTTCGATTTAGCAAATCACGAATAGTGCCTTTAAAAGAACTTCTAAGCCAGGATGCTAACACAGGACTATATCATGTGTAGGTCATGTCATGGCGTGCATGCCATGGTTAAATTTTGTGTAACTTATGGTCCAAAACTGGAAGACATTAGCATCAACCTTCTTGTGGTTGAGGAAGTGATGGTGGAGTCCAAAAACGGATCGCCGTAATCGACTTCTTGCCATTTTTGTCGGCAAGATGCGTAACAATTTTCCTTGCATTTCATTAAAATCATTGACTCGATGATCGCGCCTCCGAATTTGGCAAGTTTTACACGGCCTGCAGATGCCGTCATCGTGTCAAATTATCATCCTCGAAATATCTCACGGTGTATTTTACCTGCTGTTGGTATTAGCCCTATGAGCTGCATCTCTGTTCCTTCAGATCTTCATCTACAAGCTCCAAGCATGAATACTGGATGCTGCGATTCGGCCATTTCACTTGCTCTTGTTTGTACCAGACTTACACTACAGCACAGTACGACGTAAACAAAATGCGATGGTCTGCTTATATTAATTTCTTACACCAGCTTCAATTCGTTCGTTCGTGCAAGTCCAAATCACAGTGGAAGATCCCGGCTTTAACCAGCTGATAGTTTCATCAACCGGGTTGATCAGGCCTGGAATTCCTCTTGGGACTTGTAGACCTCACAGACAGTCATCTATAATGTGGCTAATGGTTTGTGGCCTCTCCACAATCGCAGTTGTGAAGTTCTACTACGATTCTGGTGCAAGAAGTCTTTGTACGACAAACGCCAGTTCATGAAGGTCTGTTGAGGTTGACCCATGCTTCCTATCAAGGGCACAGCCTTTGGGCTTGCTTATGGGCTGTCCCAACTGCTTAGGTTGCAAAGTAGAGGCTGACCCATTGCTCATACATCTGTCATTGATCCAGGTTGATCGATAGGGATACTGTGACTGGCAGTGTCATGTTGTGTGGTTAGCAAAGTTGATCCGTTGGAATTCTCTGGATCATCAAGGGTGTTGGTGGTGGGATTAGGTACCAGGTTCTCCACATTTCTTGGCGAGCTTGATCGTCTGAGGTTCCTCTAAGGTTTGCAGGACCTATGCCAACAGAATTGGAAGGTATTTACAGGCGTCGCAAAAAGCAACCATAACAAGTTTATTGCATCATTCAGAACGACATTCAATCTTGTGTGAATGTACGCTGTGGACTCCATACTGGTTGCAGCGTATTTTTTCAGCTGGTGTACACTCATAATACGGATAAATAGTTCGTACGACAGTCTTTTACGATGTGAAGGTGTCCCGTGCATAGTTTATGAACTATGCCCGCTCTTCCCAGGGCAATAGTTCATTTTTGGTTTTCAATTCTTGAAGCTAGTTGAATTTATGCCACCACTTTTTAACCAATCAGATGACAGGATCTATAACGAGTATCTAATGATGGATAATGATAAAATATATAGCTCAGAGAATCGCACACGTTTAATAGTCATCGCTCGTCACTTGTCGATTTTTTTATCTTTCTGACCTTGAGCTTAAAATGCTTTTAAAATCATAAAGGAAATACCTGTTATACATGTTAACATTTAAATTTAAAAAAAAATGCAGCGTCAAGATTTGCTCAATGAAGCAAGTCATACATTGCATCATGTAAAACAGTGGACGTCGCAAACGGGAATTTCGTAACCTGACCCATCTGACACACTTATGAATTCGTAAACCCTTCATCACGGAAGAAAGCACAGGTTTAATTCCGTTAGAGGTTTCCCCGAAAAAAAACATTCATAAGTGTGTCAGAAAAAAAGTGTCCAGAGGGGGTCAGTTACGGAAACTCCCGTAGCAAAATACAATTGTCCTTACGTAAAGACGAATTAGGCGTATTTAGAGCTGCTCCAATACTTCCTGTGATGGTAACACTTTAAAAACTGACGCCTCAGGGTAATCATGTTTGGAAACACTGTACATCAAATTTAATGTTATGGCCGTACACACCAGACTAAATAGTCCCACATACGCATAGGTAGAAAGCGTAAGCCGAGCGTAGCAATATGTGAAGCAAATAAAGGGCAAATTACCTCTAATGGAGGAGCAAACAATAAGGCTTGTAAGAAGGAAGAAGAAAAAAAACAGTACCACTTTCCGGAATATTAGAAGTAGGGTACCCATCATTTCTATGTTTCAATGCACGTAACTGGAATGAGTTAATGCCGCATGTTTTTTTATTTTTATCACTCACAATTTAATTAGGAGTAATTGAAAACTTGCTGTACTATTTTTCTTCCTTCTTTTTCACCACAGTGGAGACAGAAAAAGCGCATTTTTGAATGTTAACCGACATTTTGGCCGTGTTTGATGAAAGTGCCGAGTGATTTCTGAATGATGCATTCATATATTGCGCTGTAGTAAAATGATAGAGCTTCACGTAATGCAAAATAGTCTCCTATCCCATTTTTTTACCGATCGTAGTTGGGGATGAGGGATTCTTCTACACCTTAAATACCAAACACATAAAAACGGCAACACACTTTATTTCCCACGAGGCTGCTCTCAACCTTAGAAAATAAAGAAAATCTTTAGACCACGCGACATGCATAGTACACTATATTTTTACCCCACTCGCGTTGCCGTTGGACATTGCACGTGTTCTGCGACGTTTGACTATGCAATCCATGCCCAGCGTTTTGCCCTACAAAATACACTCAGGCGGTTTTAAGTGTTTCTGTTATTGTTATATTTTAGGTTGTTCGCGTATGTAACAACACTACACAGCTTTTTCCCTCTGCATAATATTCTAAGACAACATCTCTTACATGGCAAGTAGATTCCCCGAGTCTAACATTACCAAGTATCAATGTTGGCACGTCAAAATTGTCATTCTCCTCTGAGAACAATGAGTATGCGAGGTGGCCACGGGGTATAGATAGCACTAATGAAAGCTGAAGTTAAATAGTCCTCACCATGTCCCAGAATACGATGTACGTAATACTCTAGTTGCAACCTTTGAATTACGTTATTTTAGCAAGCTCATGAGATATTAGGATGCAACGCAGCGGTATGTTATATCATGACTATGTAAAGCACTATGACATTAAACGCATTGATTTTCTGATAATTCGAGGCACAGGCTAATTTGTTGCAATTTGCAAAAGGAACAATTTCAGTATTGGCTTTGACATAATAGCACATATCTTTCTCCTGAGACGTACACCCCATAGCAGTACCGCCCTACTATTTTGCGTGAATATATCAATAAATTTAGGTTTGAATTCGAACATTATTTGAACTAAAAGTCGGCTTACAAATCTATCAAGTTAAACGTATCCGTACTGCTATGATGTGTTAGTTTTAATGGTGTTCAAAGCGATTTCATGTCTCATTTAAAACAATAATAAGACAATGTTTTCTCAGCGGCTTCACTGAGTCATTCTTTTGACGCCAACTCTTACAATCCCTCAAAGTGTTTCCAATGGCGCCAGAACTTGTATATACGTCCAAGACGTAGATACAAGTTGAAGAACCGTGCGAGTAAGAGCGGTTCGTCGATATAAAGTGTATCTAAGAGTGGATGCCTGCATGCAAAGGAATTCTTAAGGGAAAATTCACGATTTTTTTTAAATGCAAATTTGTTGAATGTCGCATACAGCTGCTTTCATCCCTCCAATAAGTCTTTCATCGCTGTCAATAAAACAGTAGACAAAGGTTTGCCATCTTACCATGCCTCATAAGATTTGATATTTTACACTGCGAAATTCAAAGAAATGTCCACACATATGCCTAATCATATCACCAGGGGTATTAATATGAACATATTGCACTCAACAATAAGTGAAATTGGCTTTTAGTATCATTTGAAATGAATTTGCAATCCTTCAAGTTTTTTACTACTAGCTTGCGGGACTCATCCTATTAAAGTGTTTGTTATGTCTCGTGGACGTCAAAGACCAGAAATACACTTTAAACACAAACAAATGAGCCTTGTGCACAAGTAATCTGAATTTTGTGTAATAACACTGTTTTAATGATTTAATCAGATTGGTTCAATAATTTGGCATGTCCAAAAACAATATTACATAATT
>JAMKCH010007578.1:0-38099 GCA_023653785.1 Ophioderma brevispina | reverse complement strand
TGCTCAAGTGCACGACATGTGCGTTGGCTAGAGTGGGGCTCAAACCTCAACCGTAAGATCACAAATCCAGCATGTCATGACTCTGGAGATTTTGACGGCCAACCCTACTCCAGGACATGCCTCCCTTACTATACTCTGTCTTGTCTAAAGTATGAAGTGGCGACGCACGTGTAATACCCTGCCGACCTTTTAGTCCGGACGCCATTTCCTTGATTTTTGCTCTAACTTAGAAATTACTACTATAGTTTTTTTTGCTCAACAATTCTAATTGCTTAGACCATCTAGTTGAAGCATCAACTGCTGACATTGAGCATTTAAAGATATTTAGCGGAAAACAAAATGGTCGCCAAATACCCCCAGTTTTGTAATTTTAAATGATCAAACTCTTTAAATGATCGTTGGTCTTACAAATATTGTTTTGTTTATGCCAAGATCTATACAAAACGTAGTTATAGTAGACCTGGAGGTCCCATTAATATTTTTCTTTTTTTGACCATCTTAAAGGTGCCAAACTTACTGAGAGTACGGTCATTAGATTGGGCAGGCAGATTGGCAAGATAATAGTAATAATAACAATCTTGAAAAGCGCTTAATGCAGAGGGGTATGGCCGTAGGGCGCAAAGAAAAAATAGCAATTATCCCATTATTAAAATGACAGATACAGAAGCAATAGCTTAAATTCTAATGTGAAAACAATTATATATACATCACTTATACACAATTTCAAATAAACTTAAGAGAACAATTTAAGTCGAAATTCAAACTTTATATATTGAGATAGAAGAGGACCGCCACCCCATTTGCATTCCATACTAAGAATACAAATTGGGATACACCTGAATCGTCAGCGGCAAGGATCTGTATTTATGTACCCACAGCGACATCATAAAGTCCTTGATCTAAATGCGACAGGCCATCGTCAGTATCACAGCCTTTGTTATTGACCAACAAAAAGGCAACCACACTGACAGAGGCTAGAATAAAATGTATGGGCAACTCATATTGGAAGGCAGAGCAACATAGTCCTGATGATCATGACTAGATAGTCCTTTAAACTTTTGCATATTGTCTTAATCGTTGATATCTAGTTTGTGATGAGTTGCGTGTGGGGGTTAAAAGGAAAGCAAAGCTCAAGATACATTGTACCAAAAAAATTAACCCACACTAGATATCCCAAGACGTTCTCTAGACGTAACCAAAGTCAGCATCTTACAGCCCTTGACTACGCAGATAACCTAGCTCTAACAGCTGATCCGATATGTGGTGCACAAGATTTACTAATATCACTTGAGAATGCTGGCATCTAAATGCAAAGACGACGGAATATGACCGTCAATGAATTATAATCATCAACCTGCACTACAATACGGTACCCCACTCAAAGAGATTGGGCACTTCCCATTCCATAACCTGGTGAGGTGACCTATGTTGCCAATAGCAAGAAAAAGACTTTCTGTCACACAAGGACCACTTGGAATGCCTGCAATTAACACACCACTCTTATGGTATCTGCTATCATCTCCATTCAACTCAAACTGAAATTCTTTAGAGCCTGTGGTAGAGAGTATCCTGTTAATTTTATCTGCGACCTGGGACTATGAAGAAATGCTACAGATAGACTGAATTGCAACCCTACACCAAGCTTCTTTATGCTAGGACTAACATATCATTGCGTGATCACATGACCAAAGCACAGATATATGGAGATAATCTTTCCAATTTCATCTTCTGTTGCCCAATGCCGCGCACGATTTGCCCGGTCACTGTTATTGTGTGCGATCGCTCATAAAGCGCATGTTGGAGGTTACCAGCTCAAACAGGGGTCGTCGCCCCTGTAACTACATTGAAGTGATTTGCTCGAGACATCCAGCATGATCCATCTACATCCCAACTTAATGACGGACTGGAGCATTTGGCGCTACATCGTAAACAGCACCTTGGTGTGGCGCTAGAAAGATAGGACGTAAACCCACACATAGCTTAGTTTAATATCTTTACCCTTATAGAGCAGTTTGTATTGCCAGAATGATGTTCCACATCCCCCAACCTGAAATTTTAGGAAAAATTAACCAAAGCTCAAATGCCAGTACTACGTCCACCTTTGATTTTTCAACAATATCAAAGATATCCAGAATAGAGCTAGGTATATAATTGGATTGCCAGAGGAGGAGTATCAAGTTTACCACTGAAACAAACGAAGAGAAGTTTGAGCAACTACTCTATCTTTTCCACCGCAGTCTAAGGGGCGCCTAAACTACGTACTTTACCAACTGATGCATAAAACTCTGAGTATATAGACTGCATATCTGGCGGTCTGTACGATCTCTTGACCTGCAGTTGAGACCCCTAAGTTAACATTTCAGCCATTCAGCATACCTGCCAACCTGACCATTTTATAGGAAATCCCAGTTGATATCAAAACTGAAAAAATAGGATATACCTATTTCTGAATTTCAAACACATCTTTCAATACTTGCAGAAAACCCTAAAAATATTTTATGGGCTCCTGAACACCCGGGCTTCAGAAACACTAAAATTCAGTAACATCAGCGGCTGTGTACTCCACTAGAGGCCTTAAAGTGATCACAAATAAACACCACACAAGAGTTTTCGTGATGAGGTGTTTGCGACACATGCCTTATATTTTTTGGTTTCAATGGTTGGCAGGTAGCATCAGGGATATTATTCATTCAAACTGTCCGCTTCTCATCTGGAATGTGCTTCGGGACACATTCTGTACTAATCAAAATAGGGTCTTGGGTCCACAGTGGTAAAAATTTGCCAAAAAAGTCTCTAAGTGAAAGTTTAAAAATATTAAGTCTGTGTGTGTGACAACAATGTTGAAAGGGGGGTCTTAAACAGCCTTACATACGTACACCTCCAAGTGGGAGGACCCTGGGGCTAATCCTGTGATATTATCCACATGATAGATATTGCCTTCACATTCATTAAACGATTGCAGGGCTTGTACTTCTTGTTTATATATCATTAAGTCAATAGAGTAAAAGTACTAGAAACCTGACCACCACCGCAAAAAAGGGGAGGGTAGCGGTATTTGTGTTGTTAGATCTGAGAGCAATTTCCCTGTTAAACACAAGGGAGGGTCTGCTCCGTGATTTTTGGAAAAGGGGCAACAATGTAATTTGGGATTTTATAGTAGATTAAAGTGCTTGTTCCGATCTATGTGTATTGGTTCTCTACTTGATATGAGAGTATGGCACTGCACATATACCCAATCAAGTACCGTGGGAACAAAATTGCGGTTTTGAGTAGGACGCAATAATGCAGGTTGCAAAGACATATTCAATACTGTGCTGAATATTGATGGTTAACACTAAAAACCGGCGGTTTTGTTTATATCTGGGGAATGAAAGAATTGAGGGCTCAAATTTCAGGAATGAATGAGAAAATTACGATATTTTCATCTGATATCCAAATCGATACTACTTCCGGGTTAAACCGGGTCCAAAGACAACGAAAATGCACCGTTAAGCCAAAACATATCATATTCTCAATATCAATGACAAGTTAATGCTAATTGACCCATAAATGAGAAGAAATGATAATTTTTTTTTATGGAATTACAGGCAATTTTGACGGGAATTGGCTTTGTTTTGATATGGCCCAAGAAACGGGTCAAATTACGTTACTATAAGGTTATGGGATATCTAGAAATCCACTAACATTGTTTGGCAATAGGTTGCTGACAATTAGATGGGTGCAATGATGGTTTGAAGTCATTTTACAGCGAACAACAGATCGGTTGTCATTAGAACAGTGTCAAATTGTACTTGGTGACTAGATGATTTTCTTAGAGTGATTCTTGTGTAAAACAAATGCAGGGAGCGCTTCTCATTAAAGGACTCATACCAAAAAACCTGGTCAGGGAAAAGAGCTCATAAAAGGACTCATACCAAAAAGAAACCTTGGTCAAGAAACACTTCAAATGAAAGAACACATATCAAAGAACACACATCAAAATGAAACCCTGGTCAGGGAATGATTCTAATTTAAAGACTCACACCAAAACAAACCCATGTATGTGAGCATTGCATGGTGCGTCAACATTTACATGACCAGGACCACGAGAACTGCATATACTGAGAAAAAGTAAAACTTAACCAGTAATATTTCACAAAGTTTGCTATTTGCCGGCCACTTATTACTTGACAATGTGTCTAGATATCTTGATATTTAACAGCCATTTAAAGAAAAAAATAATCTATACTTATGGCACATTTGCCAAATTTGAACTAATTATTTGTTTAGCCGTCACTGAGAAAAGGAAATCGGTTAAATTTACATGTAATGCTTTGGAGCCTTGGCAGCCATGTATTTGGTCGCCATCTTGAATATATTCTGTGAATAAAATAATATAACTCATAGGCATGGCTTGTTCCCTGTTAAGTGGCATCCATAACATGATTACATTTGCCAGGCTTATACTACGGCAAAACAAACCTTTGTTGGTGATATTTCACAAAAATGTGGTATTTTGGTGGCCATTTTGTTTTTGGGTCACAATCTTGATATTTAATCGCCATCTTGAAATCTATAAATATAGTTCGTGTCTTTTATCATCCCATTAATACCATAAAATATTGTTTTCCTCTGCTTTACTAAGAAAAACACAACCCTCTTGGTAAAATTTCGCTAAGATATGGCATTTTGGCGGCCATTTTGTTTTTTACAAATATCTAAAATTGCTCAATGCTGATGGACTGTTAGCAGTTGATTTCTTATAATGGGTGGTCTAAGGAAGCCAAAATCCACAAAAAAAAACTAACTATAGTAATATTTTCTAAGTAAACTGGCTGGCACCCGGACTATTTCAGTTGCAGTGCACTTGTGCTTTGCCTACGCGCGTGCTGAAAGTCGGTACAATGCATGAATACGCCCGCGTCGCTACTTCATACTTCGAGCTGGGCAGAGTATAATTACCTCAAAGGGCAGCCTCCTGCAGGTTTTCTTATCTTTTTTGGAACTTAATTTTTCCATCTAACCTGAAAAAATAATGAAAATGTTTAATATTTTTAAAGTAGGCCCTAGTAGTAAATGAGGGTGCTCTTCAAAAATGTGCTGTTATTGCTTTCATAGCTCTGCTCGATATATAGTCACAACTTAATGCTCCAGGAGCATAAGCGGTGGTCAAAATCTCAAACAATCCTGTCCTATACACTGGCCCACACATGCTCTCTGGGCACAAATTGTGTAGATTTTGTTTAGAATATAGGTATGGGCCATTGGAGATGGAAGTATAAACATTTCTGAGTGTTCGCCAATTACCTACTAGTATTTATAAGCTCTTTATGCAAAAGGTCATGGAAATGAGGAGGGACATGTCGTCCCCAATTCCCTGCTTCAACCACCTGCAGGCATACCTGTAGGCCCCTTGTGTGTGCTACAATACGAATGACCTATTCAGGCCAGCACTTTGAATATTAAAGGTGGGTGTTCCGATTTATGTGTATCATGTTCTCTACTTGATACGAGAGCATGGCACCTGCATACACTTACATCGTGGGAAACGAACCTGCGTTTTTTATAATAGAAGCGATAATGCACATTGCAAGGCCCTATTCACTACTGTGCTATGATGGTTAACCATTAAAACGGCAGTTGTTTTTTTTTTTTTTGTATCTTTGCAAAGAAGTGGATTTGGAAGCTGAAATTTCAGGGCGATAATGAATAAAATACTACTTACTTCCGGGTAAATCAGGGATTCCCAGAGGCGATCGGAACAAGCACGTACTTTAACCTATGGGCCTACACTACGTTGCTATGACCAGGACCAGGTTATACAATCGGCCAATGGACGTACTGCATGTTGCAACCACATATTATATGCACACTCGCAATCACATAAATATGATTGGTGATAAAACTCAGTTTCTTAAGAAAAACAGCTTCAGACCAATGTATAACACGGCTAACCCTGACCCTAGCCCCGGACCCTAGCCTACTATAAATAGTTTCTTAAGGAAAAACAGCTTCAGACCAATGTATAACACGGCTAACCCTGACCCTAGCCCCGGACCCTAGCCTACTATAAATTGCAATGCCAGGCTAGGCTATGTCCTGGATTTTTATTGGTATTACACTTTTGAAGTTTAGGCTTTTTGCTGTTGAGGATATTTCTTTCGAGGCAAATTATTTCCTGATAGTCTTAAGCTAGTCTAAGTACAGGTACATGCATTTCAGACTGAAAATGCTCTGTTAACAATATATATGTTCTCGTCCCTGACACTGTACAAGTACTACGCACATAGTCATGTCTGCAGAATTCGTCATTCGATCTAAAATAATCCTTCCATGTTTGAGGGCTTCTAATTTCAAAACGCAAAGACGACTCTACTGTTGCACGAGAATATCAAATGTGTATATATCTACCTAAGACACATGCCTTTTGGGGAACGTATAATGCTCTAATAGCGTTGAGAAAAGGGTATTTTGTTGCTGTTTTTGTTGTAAATATTGGCCTGATTTTTTCGTTCATTTTTGGACTAAACAACCTGATAAAAATTGATTTACTTACCAATATTCCCATCAAAGATATTCTTCAATAATGTTCAGGAAGATAAAAAACATTGTTTTCTCCTCATCTACACCTTCACAACACTCCGATCGCTCCTTCGTTTGTATATTTTTAACATTTACCGCAAGTTCCTTGAGTGTCACTTCGTGTTTGTTTACGTTTCAAAATTCTCACTTCCGGGTGTTGAAATTCCCGGTTCGCGCATGCGCTATACGTTTGCTCCACCGTTACCCGGGCATTCGGCAGAGGAGAAGGGAAGTGGAAAATAACGTGCTGTTGATGTGTAGAGCACGTGTTTACCCATTTTTCGTGATTTTATGGACAATTCTACAATGAAACTCATTAAAAATCAGACTTTTGGCATTTAGGAACAAGCCTGTATGTAATAGTAGACGTAGCGCCAAAAGCACCCACGTAGACCCCAAGAAGAAGAATTCCCACGTTCGTTTACCAAGGTAGCCGAATTCGGAAACAATGTATACGTCATATGCATTGATATACATATGGATCCCATTGTAAAGGTCCCCTTTATTGATTAGGACGGCTATTAGGCCGGTTGCAACACGGGTTAGGTTTAGGGTTGGGGTTATAGGGCCTATGGGACCTAGGGTTAAGATTAGGGTTAGGAATTAGGTTAGGGTTTGGTTATTATATTAGGGTCCGCTGAGTACAAACATTGGGATTAGACCTATGTGATTTTCTACTTGGCAAATAGGGGGTTATGTGATTTTTTTTTTCTGATGGGGGTCATGTTAAATTTATTATTCAGTAAACCAAGCACTATCTGCATCAGCAGTAGGCCTAAATCATATGATGTACCTAATTGTGTGTGTGGGATGGGTGTAGGAGTTCTATGCAATAGGGCCAATGTAACTTTACAATGGTGGTTATGCAATTTTCCAAACACATCTTTCAATTTCTACGGCCCCCTCCCTTGTAAATAATAAACGGGCCCTAAAATTATTAGTTTAAAGCTAGTCTTAGCCTGTCGTACGAGCTGAGTCCACTGAACACATATTTCGTGTCATCCTGTGTCCGTACAGCCAATTGACATAAGAACTTAGTTCCATCCAACAACCGCAAGCTTTAATAAGGATCTCTCTGTGCCGAACTACTGGGATAACCCATTGTTTCGGCAAGTAACCCTCCCGTTCGGCAGGGTAATGATGTAGCCCGCATTTTCGGCCTGAATTTAATTGCCGAAAGACCGGCGTTTCGGCAGATACCCCTCCGTACGGCAAGGTCATCGCCGAAAGACGGGCGTTTCGGCCTAGCCCGGTATTTCGGCGCAGCAAACTCGTACGAAACGCTATTGGTGAGGAAATTTCTAAAATTTGAAAGTTAATGTACAGTTGTATTTAAAATTTAATTAAAACATACTATCAGCCGTGAGGGTGATGTTTCTATTGATAATGGTGCCTTCAAAACTGTTGTGTTTTTGATCGAATAGTGAAGTGATTTCTCTCCCGGTGCGAATTTGTCAACTTCCCAGGTTTCAGAATTCTGCACAACCAATTTTGATGTTCGCTGACATTTTTGAGCCTTTAAGGCATGCGATTCTTGACTGTGTTTCATTCGAGAATGTTTCTAGTAAGTACAAAAACATTAGGATGAAATCAGGATCCCAAACTTGATAATTTTGATTTTTGCTATGGCTTTGCTACAGAATTTGGCCACGTCTCTCCTTGATGGAAGCAGCGGCAATGATTTTTCCAGGCAATCGAGCCCTTTTATCTTCAATGCAGACCTGTTCTCGCCAGGTGCTGGATGACTATGGGAGACCTGGTTGACCGGATTGTGATTCAAAATTTTGGTACAGAGGCAGCAGGGCATACAAAAATCGCGTGGCACTTTGCTTTTTTGTCAAAAGGTCCAGAGACAAACTTCTTTTTTTTGGCCTAAATGTATGTGACGCTTTCACAGGGTCGTACGCAGGATTTTTTTTTTTTTTTTTGGGGGGGGGGGCTAAAAGTGGAGATTTTTGGTAAAAGTGGACCTAGCCCCCCTAAAGTGGTCCTTTTTTGGACTTTTTGAACATCTCATCACCAAAACGTGGACATTTGTGTCAAAAATTCTCTAAATTATGGACCTTTTTAATGCAAAAATTCAGCAAAATGTGGACCTTTTTCCCCCTTTCGTGGAACGCCGATTATCCCAATTATATCACTTGGCAACTCATTGTAAAAGCATAGACCAACAAAGGCCATTTCTCGGCGTGGAGTATTCTTTCATGTCCGATGATCCAGGGGGTGGGACGTATTTGGATTAGTAACGGGGCCGAAAAGACCGGGCAACACCAACACATCCATTATGAGATTGTGCGCACGCGTTGTGAGAACCTGTGTGCCTGCAAGCAACCCCGCGGCCCCGCCCGCGGCCACGACGAATGTTTTGATATCGTGTAGTCCCAGACGTACAGTCTGTTGAATACACAAAATACTACTCAAATTAAAGAAGTTTACTGTTTGACTAAAATTCGGGTTACTGCCCAAGTTGTTAATCATAGGCAATATTGTCAGTGCCAGTGGCCCACGTATTAGAAACGTAGCTATAGCAAGTATAGTGACAGGCCTCCCAGGGTCTTATAAACACACACTGCCATGCCATGTTATTGCACTGCAACTCAATCAATGTGTGCGAAATTGAAATTTCACACAACATTTCACAACGCAATGCACTTCCCGATTGCTGTACAAATTACTTTTCCGGGTCCGACATATTTGTGACAACAGAACAAAGCAAGCGGGAAAGTAAGCAGGCTTCTAAACCCAATCAAATGAATGAAGCCACGCATACATCACCTGCAGAAGTATGGCTTGCATCATCACCAGACAATTGGGATACGTTGCATATGTAGTATGGTGCCTTATCGAATGTTTGGATTTGCCGGCTATTTTGCTACATTTGATTTTGTCTTTTTTGGGTAATATGACACATAGGAACTCGCATTATATTAAGTTGTTCCATTTTCGAACCAACCCGTTGGCAGCCATTTGATTTCAACTGGCCGTATTTTCAATTTATTTTTCACCATATCTCCATTTGTGGGCGACCTTCTTAGAAAGGTAAATTGGTTCAGGCCGGACGAATTATACCACAAATGGGGGGCCTATAATAGTGCGAAAATGCAGTGGTATATTTTGCATAGCGTACATGTGATTCTGTACAAATGCTCAAGTATCGTTGTTTGAACGCGAAACGAAGAACCCGAAGAATTTCCGACTCGTATTTGGTGCTAATCGACAAAGTATAGTTGTAGCGTAGCAAGGCGGCAGTTTGAAGCTTTACCCGGGCCTAGCCTAGCCAATTGACTATATAGGCCTAGCCTATACTAATAATTATCTTGTTGTTAACCGGATTGACTAGGGTATTGCATGCAAGGGACTGTTTACACTCTTGAGTAAACCGAACATCCACAACTTTGCAATATCTATATCGTGTCATGTCATTGTCACGCATCACGAGGTGACTAGTTGTGGCAATTAATTTAAAGGGTCATTCGTGTGCACGCTTCGTTAACCACAGGCCTAGTCAGAAGAACTTGTCTTGAAGTGTCCAATGTACGTGGTGAGCCTTCTACTTCCAACATGAGATCGTGCAAAGATCTGTGGTGCTTTTTCTAGGTAGGCCGAGGCCTAGCCCTCAGTCACCCTTCCATAAATATCCTAACAAAAAAAGGTATTAAAACTTCATTTGATTGATGGGATGTTAAATTTGAATTGATATCTTGAGCAATGTCAGTTTATGGACAAAAAATAGAGATCATCTGCATGGTAACCAAAAACTGAGCCTAGGGACCTGCCTAGGTCAGTAGACCTGGCCTAGGGCATAGGCATGTAGGCAGCAGTTAGCCAGCAGTTATCGTAATCGTACCTAAAAAGTGAGATTAATGATTAACACCTAAAATGCTGGCCTGTTTAAGTATGCCTAACCCTTGAAGGCTTGAGTTTTTAAACTCAAACTTCCCAAGGCCATAAGTTCTGAAGTAATTTGGCAGCAACTACAAATACCAAGCATGACAATGGGCGAATTCTAATTATAATTCAAAATTTAGCAGAAACGCCAGAAAACACCATTCAGATTAGCACAAGATTCGTAGCATCATTGTGTCTTTCAAATCGGCGGATAGGCAAATTGCATTCGAAACAGGGAGGCTAGGCTATGACTATGCCGGCTTATGAGGGCATAGACTATGCATGGTGAAAAACAGTTTATCAAACAAGCATGAACGTCACCAACAGTGAAGAAGATTGATATCGGGCTACCTTCAGAGAGCCGACCCCGGCATTGATTCCCATCATAGTATTTCTGAAAAAAATATGAAAATGGGAAAAATATATCATTGACAATCTGCAACAATCAGGACAGTCGCCATTAGCCAGACTGTGTTTTGTTGTTGAAGATGCAATGCTATGAGCAGAACAATCGCTTTGCACTGCGTTAGGAGTGCAAGGGTTCCGAATTTACAGCCATCAGATTCGACTGAAATTGTGACATTCTTATGAGTTTCAAACACAAATTAGAGTAGTCTAGCGAACGTTGGTGTCTTTACCTACATGTGATGCAAAAATCGGTGATATGACCATTGCAAATGGTCCAAACTCGAGCCGTAGGGAGTGAGTGTTGATGATGATCATGATGCTCGACGGGCCGCATCATTCACTTTTTCGGTTATGACGTTTGGACGGTTCGAAGCGACGAAAACACAAGCCTCCGCCCCTCCTGAGGGACAAGAGGGTCTACAATGGCCTTTTGGGAACGGTAAAGAGATCAGTCTCTTGCACCACTATGAAGAACGTGCTTGTGTTACGGTTGCTTGATTGCTTGTTTTACGAAAATGTGAGAGCGTTTATTGATGGAATTTCGAAGTGCATCTCGGGTAAGTTCTTCCCCACAACAAATTTGCAAATAACATCGGCCCCGTAGCAGTCTAGATTTATGTTACGTCAGATAATACTTTAAACATCATTGAATGCATAACTAAGTTCGTTGGGGGCCATCTTGAAATCAATAGGCCCGACATGTTTTAACCTCGTCTTACTAAGCCTTGTTGCATGGGTTCCCCGGGGTGGGGGTTGTTACCACCACACAGGAAATTTGGTATAAAGCATCCGTTGATTATGAAATTTAATGACAGGGATAGCATGGTCCACTCTTTCTATTGATACACAAAATAAGGTACTACATACCTAGTACAGGTCCTCACAATGACATAAATAAAACACAGAACGACACGACGGTGCTCCAGAAAATAGGCGAAAATCCAATTGTGCGCGAAAAAAAAGTAGAATATTGGATGTTCAGATCTTGGCATTATAGTTACAGAGGTTTAGAGCCAACTTTGCCAGAATATTCTAAAAATGTACCCTAGATTAATCTTGGGTGGCAACCACCCCTCTACCTTCATTTGAGGCACACAACCACCCTGGTGAAGGTTGCTAAGTTCACATAATTTTCGCTAAAAGGACATGGAAATGAGAAATTGATTAACTGGAAGCTTTTTACAAAAGCTTTTGTCCTTTAGCGCATCGGAGAAAAGTCAATAGGGGGTGTAACCCCCAGACGAGTGTTAGTATACTTCGGCCTGTATCTTGAGTGGAAATAACTTAGAGGGCTAAAATATTGAATGTGAGACTGTTTCCTGTATTTTGTTCGATCAGGGATTTTTGCCTGCCATCTGAATTTCAAAAATGGCCGCTATTTCAATACATTTTCTCCCAATATCTTGGGATTCCACGCTACATAGGAGGACAAAAAGATAGGTACTACCAACGTATTATGTGATAACGGTTTAAACGATGTACTCTATCTGGGTTTAGCTTATTTGTTAGACCACCATTTCAAAAGGTGGTCACTATTATCAGTATATTTTGCTTGTATCTTGTTGTGAGTTACATGTGAATTGAAAGCAAAAAGGATGGTTACTACCATGTTTGTAATACCAAGGTAAGGTTGTCAAATTGCCACTTAAGGTAAGGGGACAGAACCTGTGATTGAAAAATTATGAGGATAGTGTAATAGTTGATAGAAACTTAATGAGGAGACGCAGCAAAGTGTTAATTTTACTAAAAACAATATTTATCCTTACAAACAAGCGACAAATCCACCAAAATGCCCAGGACATCACCGTAGAGGGCCTTAGGCTGCTACAACACAACGAGTTGTAATCCCAAGGACAGTGAAGGCTTTATGGAAAGGAGTCTTTGATTTTTAAATGCCCACGGGAGAAAAAAAAAAAAAAAAAAAAAAACCGAAGTCTCAGAGAAAACTGAGGGTATGGATTGGCAACCAAATGCACGTACGATACTGGCTCCCAGGGCAACCGGGCCAATGGTGAAAGGCGAGTCGATGAGCCCACTTCACCAACCGTCCGCCCACTAATGCAATTTTATCTGCTTAAAATTTATAGACCAAGGTATTTAGTGGAAGAATTCCACCTGGTGCCATCTTGGCACCCATTGGATTTGGAGGTACTGAGGTCACAAGTAATTATAAGGGGATGACATTCTAAAAGCCGTCAAAAGTTAGAAATCCTACAAATTCTTCCTTTAAAAAAAGGCTGAAGAAGGTCAATGGTCACATCCATAGGATGCCTAATTAACAAGGTATGTCAAGACAATCTTTTGCACCGGGGAAGTCATATTTTCAAATGCTTCAATTTAAATAATGATAGCCTCCCTTATATTGTTAAAAGAGATTTCAAAAAAAAGTAGAATTGCTAGATTACAAAAACAGGTGCGTAACAGGCGGGGGGGAAGGTTGCCCCCTGCCGACTTGGGCCGGGAAAAAAATTGCAAAATAATCATGCTGCTAAAGCAGCCGTTTTTTTAGCCCTCTGACCGGGAAAAATTTGGCTTCTTCTTTTTGGAACCCCATGAGAGGGAAAAATTTCCCCAGACTGGGAAATTTGCCTCCTCAGAGCGGGTAGGCCGTTACGCCACTGTCTACAAACTACATGTAAGGTTATACGGTCAGGGCCACATAGCCAATGGGGTGTTAAGTTTTAGCCATTAATCCCCAAGATGCATCTTGGTCTAGCAAAATATACCCTTTCAGATTCCTTGAGTCAAGATAAATAAATGCGACTACTTTCAGTTTACTTGAGGCATTTTGAAAATTCTGATCCCTGTAAAAAGATATTTTATCCTTTGACCTACACATCCTTTTATTAGACCAGTTGCAGACACGTCCCCATGGAATTTGTTACTCTTTTGGGACTTAAGGAGATCTTGTATTATTCACGTAACGTTTTTGCTAAACTTGGAAGATTTAATCCCTAATGTGACCCTTGTGACCTCAATAACGCAAATTGCCCAAGGGTTTCAAGGTGTCACCCAGTGGCATTTTAAACAAGCCCCCAGTCTGTTCACTTTCAGCAATACAATTGCAGTAGAGTACGCAACTTCACGGTTCATACTGTGGTCTTCATTAAGGCCGCCTCCCGACTAACTGTTAAGATCCAAAAAATCAGCATAAACTAGAATTTATCATTATCGAATGAGTTTGCAGAGATTTGTGGGGGAATGGGTGTGAAAAATAATGGTAAAGTGACATTACAAAAAAAAATAAGAAAGCAGACAAATGTATTGAGTAACACAATGATATTGTAACAAAAAAGAGAAAAAGTAAAACTACACAAAAGGTTTATCCCAAAATTAGGTTACAGAAAAATATTAGAAGCGGAATCAAAGAAATATTGGCGCGAAGAAAGAAACGATTTAAAGATTAATCGGAGCCAGTTCGGTTCGGTTTATTTACATGGAAGAATATTGTGGACCCCAAGAGCAAATTTTTAGTTGGATGTGACTTAGTAGAGGTGTAATACCAACTTAATAGCATAAAATGAAATCTAAGAAGATAGGATGGTCCTAAAATGGACATTTGTTGAGGTGTTGGAGTAGTTCTAGGTTCTATGCTAGCCAGATGTTAAGATTAAGAAAACTCTTACTACTATCACGATTGATGAGAGAATATCCATTGTCCAACAGCTGACCAGACAATGTTGATTAAAAGGTAACAGCCCTTTTTGGTCAGTAAATCTTAAAGTTGAGTAAACTTTACACATTGTAGTTTTTACTCAACGGAAAGGATAATTGTTCCCTTTTTTATCAGTGCAGTCAAACGCTAGTGTCAACTTAGTGGAGGGAAATTGTGGAATTCCCAGTATCTTAAACATGGGTATTAACACCATTTAAGCCCAGTATGTTATTCAAAGTCAAGATACCGGCCAAAGTGAATTTACACATGTCGGCCATATTGAATCCAAGTTAGCCGCCAAACAGAATCAGTTTCGACTTTAATTATGGTTTATATAGATAATATCAATATCACAAACATGGGTATTGCCACCGTTTTTAGCGCTTCATGTTATTCAGAAGTCAAGATACAGGCTGAAGTATATTTAACATGGCGGCCATTTTGAATTCAAATTTAGCTGTAACTTATAAGGGTTTCTTTGGAAACCTTAGTATCACAAACATGGGTATTGCCACCGTTTTTAGCGCTGTATGTTATTCTGAAGTCACGATACGGGCTAAAATATATTCAGCATGGTGGCCATTTTGAATTCAAGATGGCCGCCAAACAAAATTAGCTGCAACTTAAAAAAAAACAGTTTTTTATAGAAAACTTAGTATCACAAACATGGGCATTGCCACCGTTTTTACCACTTTATGTTAGTCAGAAGTCAAGATACAGGCCAAAGTGCATTCAACGTGGCGGCCATTTTGAATTCAAGATGGCCGCCAAACGAAATTAGTTGCAACTTAAATAACGGTTTCTATAGCAACCTTAGTATCACAAACATGGGTATAGACACCTATTTTACCTTTCTATGTCGCCCACAAACGGAGATATGAGGGAAAATATGTTGAAAATAGCAGCCATTTTGGAATTCAAGATGGCTGCCGAACGGCTAGTGGAAAAAAATGGGAACAACCAAATTTGTGTTCCTTAGCCTCAAATTTAGCCTCAATTTCAGTAGTTGTGGGGACAGGCTCACAGCTACTCACGTTCGTAATGGGAGTAGCCAGGAAGTGTTTTGTGGACTGTACCCTACCTCCTAGTCTACAATGCTAGATAGATAACAGGGGCTATAGTAGCGGAAAATGTCCAGCGGCCGCCCCAAAACCTTATGGCTAGCCGATGATAGCCTCAGTCAACGGTTTTGACTTACACATACCACGCAATTGCAAGTCAGCTAAGTATCGGAAAATCTTGTAGATTTCAAGGGTTAATCCTACAGCCCCGGGCCTAGCTCCCAATAGGACCAAGGGGGTGATTGAAGCCCATTCAAAACCAGTCGTCCTGGCTAGTCGTGACATTTGGAATATTGACGGAATATTTAGTTGGTTGCTTTGTATACAACCATAATGTCAATTCATACAGTAACAAATCCGCAAAAACATAAGCAGTTGTTGGATTGTTGGGTGCTATTGGGGGTGTGGTTAAATTTTGTCCTACCATGGCCACACAAACGGAATGAAATGACCACGTCAGTCGTCTTTCTTGATTTCAAAAACCGCAGTCAATGAATACATCTTGTCACCCAAGCGCGCCTAGCACCTAAGCGAGTGAGTATCTGAGCACAATGATCCAGGTGGCACTATTATTACACCTGGCCCACTCTAAACACATACACAATTGGATATCCCTACCGATTAGTTTGTATATTCAAAGCGGCAACCACAGTATGTGGAAGAAGCGGAGGGCAGCCATTTTGTTTTATTGTTGGTACTCTAGGGTTTCTTGTGGTCGGCAAACATGCGAGACGATGAATTTCTAAAGATGAACGTCCGTAACGTTTTGCATCTCTATTCTCTAGAGAACCTCTTTGGAACATAGGACTTTATTGTTACATGTTAGATTTTAAACATGTTTTGGGTAGACTTTGCATCGGAGATATATCCAAAAATTGTATTGCTTGTGTGTATTGCCAAAATAGACGTATCGTCAAATTGCAGGAAGGATTGGAATTTTTTTCCAGGCTCGGATCTGACTAAGCTAAAATAAAACGATACGTTTAACATGATCGCTTAGTACTTTGTGAATGTGTGCGATGGGTTGTAAACAGGTAGTAGCAGGAGAGTAGGCAACGGCAAAATTTTAAAATGCTTGTCAGTGTGAGGGGATTTTTTGAAAACGCGCGAAATTCAAAAATTTTTAAAACCAAAAAAGGTTGTTTTTTACTAAAAAATCAGCTTGGGTGCTCACTTGGCGAGCGCCAGAATAAATCCCCATTAATGACTTTGTCTTTCTCTGTACCAATTTTCAGCATGGCGATGTCTGGTTTTGAAAGAAAATAGTCACCCAAAAAAACGACCTTTTAGCGGATTCATTCCCTATTAGTTTCTACAAGGCACCAAAAATAACTTTTTCCCAACTTTAGTGCATTAACTTTGATGTCCTGCCGACCCTGCGATGATCAACGGCGACAGAAGCGGCCCTTGTTGAGATTCGGGATACGCTCAGTTGAACAAGTGCGCAGAAATTTGTAGATCCCCGATGCGCACTGGTTTGTTTACATGTGGAGACGAAACCAAAGGCTGAGTCGAATACAAGCCGAAATTCTGAGTATGTCAGTCCAAAAATGACCGTGTTCCTAAGATGCGTTACATTGATTCTAGTTTTCACTCGTACTTTTCGGCTTTTGAAAGCCCTTTGGAAATGTTAGTTAAGCGATAGTGGTAAAATGTGCACTTTGTTATAAAAGCATCAACTTTGCCAGAGGAGGTAGCGAATATTAATTTGTGGAAAACAATTGGATATGGAACACATGCCACAGTGTCAAGGTCAATGTCACTAGAGGTCACCAAAGGTCAAAATGCAATCTCAAAATATCTTTAAATGCCAGAATAGGTGGATAACTCTAAAAACACAAATATTTTCATGGCCAATTTTATACTTCTTCTTTCCATTAATTTTGTTGTTTAAGTCTTTTGGCTACTTATACTTTAAATATGGTGCTAATTTCCTAAGGAAATACTGGTCACCCTCAAGCATGCCTCGTTTAAGCCTATATTTTCATCATTGATTTTTTTGGATAGGAGAGACAGAAAATAGGAAAGAAGATAGGAAGAGAGATAGGAACGAAATTCAGTAATAATACTGCTGAAAGTCTGCGGTGGTTTATATAGGAGAATGCTACCCACTGCCCCACCCCCGCACTAACCACCCCCCCCCCCACGCATAAAAAACTAAGAAGCTATATATGAATTATTTTGTGATCATGATGCCATTGGAGTTAGTACCACATTCCTAATTCTTAACTATAGCTGCCACCGTAAAAAGGTAACACGTTATGATTTTATTATGTTATTTTTGTTTTTGTTTTTGCGTGCGATGAAATTCCTGCCCCCTAAATTAAATTTTCCCCTCCGATCCCCCATACCCCATTCTGGTGATGCCACTGTTCAGAGAACCATCTTAAATGATTGAGGGTTTGAATTTTATTGGGTGACTTTGCCCCCCCCCAAAAAAAAAATATTGCCCTCAAGTAAGTAATATGCAAAAACTCCCTTCTCATCCGGACGTATCCGCTCTGATGAAATGTATTGCCCCCAGCCCACAACCCCCCCCCCCCCCCCCCCCCCCCCCCCCCCCCCCCCCCCCCCCGCCCCCACCAAGATGGTTTTGAAAACCAAATGCCCCAACAAAAATAAATTGATATTTATAGGGCCAGGCTAGCCTACTAGTTGAATATTGCTCCATTGATAACTGAATTTATTCATCTGTATATTTCCTTAAAAACGTGATACTATAAAATGATTTTGATTCTTACAAAGAACAAGTAATCACGGATCAATGTTAATGACTGAACTGAATGCATGTGTCATCAAACATTGCATTGATTGTACATACCAATGACTGTGCGTAAAATGGCGATGGCTGGGACTGGGACTCTATTTTAAACATAATTTGATACCGGATCTTTGCTTAAAACATGTATTTTGATCTGAATTGAAATTGGATATTGACCAAGGTCTCATATTTCACTAAAAATGCGGGCAACTTCGGGACAAAATGATAAAAAAAAACCCCAATAATAAATGGACCTCCCCAAAATGGCCCCAATGACCTTTTATGGACCGTGAAGATGATTGACGGTAACGTGGTTCCATATCTTAAAATAAATCAGTATTTAATTTAAACAGTTCATGCTTTTATAAAAAAAAAAAAAATGACACTAATTCTTACAATATATGTCGCTATCTGCTTAACTATGTACATCGATGCAATGTTGATGCGCGTGCCTTCAGCATTAATATTGATCTCGTGTTGGTATTGTACAATGCAATAGTTTTACGATTTGTTTTACTAGCGCGGCGATGATCATCGGTCAAAGGGGTTTTAATAGAGCTTTCTCCTTCTCTCCTACCTCTATGATATGACCTACGTCAGTGTCACGTATTTTATGGAAACCACGTAAATATAAACAGTGATGACAATGAATATAATCGATGGGCAGGAAAAGCCTCCCTTTTACGTTAGGCCTTTGAAATCAAAAGCTTAATGTGAAGATGGGGCTGTATTTCAATAAAGTGTCACAAACATGCAAATGCGGTTTTGCAACTGATTCCGTCATGCACTACTGCACAACATCATACAGCGCATGACGGAATCAATTGAAATACTTCATTTGAATGTTTGTGATACTTTAATGAAACCATAGCAGCAAATGGGCTCCATTTTCACTAGAAATGTCTGCACCAAAAAACATTATGCATAGTAAACATTCTACACACACTGGCCAAAAGTATTGCAACATGCAGAAAAAGCAATTTATATTCAAAAATTGATTTAAAATTGTACCAGGAATTCCTGACTACACATTACGTAATCATTGCCAAAGTTGTAATTTTCAAACAGATGCTGTTTTTCACAATCAAGTATTGCGAAAAACGATCAATTTGATTGTCATGGTCGCTAAATATGGCGGGTTAAAGGAGCTGGCTAATGATGACTTGCCGATTGTACTCCAGAAGAAATACGGCTACAGGAACCTCAAAAACGCTGCAAAATAGTCGCTAAATGAACCTTATGGGTTTGTCAGGGTCTGCTCTAAATGTTTATGGCAAAAAACTGTGTGGACCGAAACTGAGATAATGCCAATAAAAGATGGAAGCACGTTCATCACCGTTGGACTCAGGAAATTTAATGGCAAGAAAGAGGTCACGTGATAACTTGAAAAACAACTTTTAAATCACACCGTTGACATTGTGATGTTTGTCATGCAATGTGAAACGTGTAATTAGACATGATTTACGTAAACCACGTGATTTATCATTCGAATTGCATTTCAGGTGTCTCCAAATTTCTCGATTTTTCGAAGACCGCTGTCTTCCATTGACTTTATCTGATTTACGGTCCACACAACCACTATAATTTTATATCATAAACATTAGGGTAACCCCCTAATGAACTCGTACAATTCATTAAGCGGCTGCTTTGAAGCCATATTTTTTGGTTTCTGTGTCTGTATTCCTTCTGGAGTGCAATCGGCAAGTTATCATTCGCTGTTCCTTTAATCTGCCATATTTAGTGAACATGACAATCAAATCAAACGTTTATTCACCCTCTTGCGTTCTGGGGAATAGCGTCTGAATGAAAAACACAACTTTGGCATTTAATACGCATTTTGTTGTCAAAAATTCACGGTTTAATTTCAAATCGGTTGGTGATTATGGATTCAGTTTTCTACATTTTGCAATACTTTTGGCCAGTGTGTGTATGGTATTTGGCTTCAGCCAATAATCAATTTTAATTCAGAGTGAATATATAGGGCGTTTTAAGGTTTTGAAAGTGGGGGCCCATTTCCACATAGGTCAAATGCACTCAAAGGTCAAATGCACAAAGGAGGTTTTTCCTGTCCAGTAACGATATGTGACATACCATCGCATTCCGAAGCACCTTCAGCCACAGAGAATAAGAACACGACTAAAGGAAACCACACTGCAAAACTCGTCACGTGCTTGGGCATGGCTGCATATTAAAAGGAAGAATTTATATTTATATTTTGAAATATGTTTAACATTATAAAAGTCTAATTGTAAAATGGGCACATTAAACAACTTCGCCATTCGCAGTAGATTAGAACCAATTCGCCGTCGAAGTAATTACGCAATCCAGGTCATAGTAGAGTAAAGATAGCACATGACCCCAAAAATTGCAACAAGAAGTTTTTTGGCATTTTGGGTAGTTAAGGTCAGCCTTAACAATACCCAAAAAGTTGCACAAATCGACGCACAGAAAGTGTTCAAAAACTACGGCATCAACACAAATGGCCGCCATTTGAAAAAACCGTAATCTCATATCTCTGGCGAATAAATTAGCTAGAAGGACAAAGAAGATGTCATTTCCTACTAACTCTAGCATTAACACAATCCATTACAAAGGATTTTTATTTAGTTGCAATATCATCATGACCTCTAATCCAATATGGCAGCCATCCGCCATGTTGAAAAGTACCAAAGTTTTGTATCGCTGGTATCGGGTGGGCCAAAGACAACAAGATAATTTCCTACTGATTCTCGCATAACAAATACATTAAAATGGGGTTCATGAGTGAGATATCATCTGACTCTAAATCCACTATGGCCTCAATCCAAACAGTGTGTTAAAAGTAAAAAGATTTTACTATGGTACCACATGGGCACACAAGACACTATAATAAATTGGAGAGAACCTTAAGTCGTTCAAAAATTGCCACCGTCCGCCATGAAACCATAAATTTTGCTATTTGTCCAAATTTCGTAGCCATATTGCTTTTTTATCAGCCTATAAATCTATCACCATTTGACATTATGTTGTTTACAGTGTAATTGGTGAAATTCTGAATTAACACAAAGAACAAATTTCACTCATCACCAAAATGGGGCCGAAACACTGGTTTAGTAGAGGACATCGGAACCACAGTATTAATATTTACTATTTAATATTCAATTCATCATCATCTGAGACTGGTTTCTTGGCCATGTTCGCGTGAAATGTCCACAAGCTGTGGTGTACAACGTTTTTTGGAAAGGTACCTTTAGCGTAATGATTCCAAAGACTGTTGCTGATTCATTGAACAGGGACATCATTGGCGTTAATCCTTCATCCTCCTATCGATTCAGGATCTATATTGGGCGTACAAAATACCCTGGAACAAGTTCGTACACAGGGTTACAAAGTTGCTTTGAGGAAAACAGAGTTTCTGCCAACCTGAAATATGTTGAAGTAGTATCGCAACTTAATATTGGGAAAAGAAAAAGATAGGAGCAAATGTCATCACTAAATCAAGCGCTCAGACGCTTGAAAAGGTCCTTACAGACATATTAGAGTAGTAGTATCACCAGATCTGTTTTCTCCAATTGGTTGTTGACCTACATTATGCCTTGGTGACTGCATGTCTGCTATATCAACATCTTTTTTTACAACAAAATTTGTTGGCATTTGATATGCCTACCTTATTTGTGATCTATTTTGCGCGTTCATCTGTCTGTCTTTTTGTGTGTGGTTCACCAGACTAGTGAATCCATCAAAGAAAGTTTTGCCATACTGGTCAACTGTGAAAGATGCATAATCATCAGCATTGCAACTGGTCCAGCTGTTCATTTCAAGCGCATGTAAAAGAGAACCTTCCATCAAAACATAGGGATTGGTCTTTGGCACCGTCTCAGGGCCGGGCAGCAGCCTCTGAGAAGGACACGTGTCGTAAATGGCCATCAGAAATTGGGCTTTTTCGGCTTCTATAAAACATGCTTGCCTAAAAAAATGGATGGCTGGATTGGTGGCCAGTCTTGGCAAAGCACCTTTCTAATGAAGTTTATCCAGTTGTGATACTACTAAGGAATTTTTGAATAAACGGAGTTGGTCATCAGCTTACCTGACAGGCCCGGCAGATATAAAGGGTCTTGAACTTTAGCTTTCATCTGTAGGCTATTATAGAAAAAGTCAGCTTGTCCGTCCATGTGTTTTGACGTATCTGCCCCCATACTGAACAGATCTGGTACATTTGACATCGTCACCAGCATTTATCCCTGTGAAAAAGATTTTCTCAAGGCCTTTTCTCATGTGAAGGAGCATGCGTTTCAAACTTGGCATGCAAGCTTTGCAAAGTCCGCTGTCGCTTTCCATGTGTGAAGGTTATAGTATGATTATGCATATTTATTACAGTTGGGACCACTTATGGCAAAGGCATGTTGTCTTCAATGGATACATGGTGAATCAGCTATTACACAAAGAAAACCCAATGCATATCGCATACTAGGATCGCAAATATAGGTCGACATCAAATGCCAGACCAACATTGCCAGGAAAAAAGACTTTCTCCAAATGATCTGAAATAACAGGCTCTTAAACTCATTGGTGACCGATGAATGAAACAAAGAGACTGTCACGTAATCATGCAGAAGGGGATGCAGATGTTGATATAGCAAAAAGGCAGTTCCCCTGCCATAATTTAAGTAAAAAAAAAATTAATGGAGAAAGACACAGTCTATTGATACTTCTTATCCATTATGCAGAAGGGTGTAATGGTCTTTACTTTAAGTTGACAGGAAAGGAGAAAACGCATGATATGATATAGAGCTCTGTTTAAGTGTTATTCAGTGATAGATACGTTGACGAGTGTATGCCTCAACTGCTCTTCGGTGTCATAAAACCTAAAAGATTTCACCACAAAACCTCCGGCTGCAAAACCGCACTCTAGGAGAATCGACCAACTGATTTTCAGCTCATGCAGTGGAGGTGCAAGACTGGTGGTCAAAATTAACGACTGGGGCTGGATAGTACAAGGGGGGAAATTCTGTTCCCATCATGATGAACCCAAGTCCTGCACCAGAGTTGCCATTGGATGATCCGATGGAATTGTTCCTTGGATGATCAACATGAATTGCACATGCATGTAGAAAGAATAAAATGACCACAGCTTATGGACATTCATGTTAAAAAATGACCAGAACCAGCTCCAAGGATTAATGAATGTCGTCTCGTCTGTTGCAGCGTCTCTGTCATTTGGTGTGATGTTACATAATGTGAAACTGTACTTTTGTTACTTTTGGAAATAGTGATAGATTATAACCTGATAGAAAATCAACATGGATACGAATTTCGGACAAATAGGCCACTAAAAAAAAATATCATTTTTATTTCTAATGATTTATATGCCTAGACATTAATAGGAAAATGACACTTAATTGCATTGCAATTGTCTGATTGCTTAGAGGAGGATTTACGGTTTATTTTTTTTTCAAAATGGGGACAGTGGCGATTTTGAAAGAAGTCAAGAGCCTCAAAACTTTAAAAAAACCATTCTTAATGATTTTTTATGCCGCAAGAATTCAACAACACCCTTATTTGCAATTTTTGCCCATCTGGTATCAGAGATAAAATAATTCATACTTTTCATAAAATAGCGGATGGCAGCCATATTGGATTTAGGGGCCAGATAAAATCTGAACTTCATAAAACCCATTAACGATTTTATGCTAGAATAGTAGGAAATGATATATTGTTTGTCAGTTTGGCCCATCCGGTAACAGAGATACAATGATTTGTATTTTCAACATGGCGGCGATGGTGGCCATGTGTATTTTGAGGAAAGGATGACACTAAACTCATAAAAGAATTTTTAGTGGATTTGGTTTGCTAAGAATTAGTAGGAAATGACACTTTGTTTGCCCTTTTAGCTAATTTAACTGCCAGAGATATGAAGGTTTATGTTTTTCAAAATGGCGGATGGTGGTCATTTTGTATGTCATAGTTTGAACACTTCTGGGACTTCGATTTTATGCCAACTTTTGCTAATGTTAAGCTGACCTTATACTGCCAGAAAATGCCAAGAAACTTCTGTTGCAATTTTTTGGGGTCAGTGTGGGAAAAATGTCCTTATTTTGATCCTACTATAAGGCGCCCCCGTGGAACAGCACCGGATCCGCAGTAGGAAAGATAGCGGCTACCCAGGACGGCATGGTTGGGTATCAGAGCCTGGTCTTATTTTCACAGCATAAACATTTATTCACCACACGGCACACACTCTTTTCCCTCATCTTTTTTTATTTATTTTTTCTAACGTCTACTTGGATATAGGGCATACTGATAAAACTGAAAGATGAAAATCGGTATATGTTTAGTTGGAAGATTTTTTGAGGTACACAATTTCGTGAAAAATATACAGGTACGAAAATGTTATGATGAAGCCTAGCCGCAAACAAATACAATTCACGATCGCTGGCGGAGGCTACAAGACCAAAGTTAAACCACTCATAGCACGGACATACGGCAAATTCGCGCATCCCTACACACAAAGAACAATGGCCGTATCACTGAGGCAGTGGACTGCATGGTTGATACTGCAGGGCGGCGGGTTTGTTTACAACATTTTCGCATCAATATTTTCCAACTTGGAAGATCGTGGGAATAAATCGAGAGAATTTGAGATATCCAGACACTAATACACAACAAGTTTTCGTTTTGGACAGTAAAACAACGTCGACATGTCTTAAAATGAACCAACAAATGCACCTTGTATCGGACTTCCACAATACAACACGTATTGGTAGGTTTTTACGTGCACATGTTTGTCCATATTTTGTAAGCGTTCTTGTGAGTTATTTCCTTCGGAAACCTGTGAGATATACAAACGTGACTTTCATTTGTATGAATGCAGTCGGCAGCAAAACAATTCGTCATTTTTCATTGACAATACCTTAAAAAATCAACCAGTGATTTTGATCGTTTTCGTAACCCGTTCAGTAGTATTAGCTGGATCAGTTGCTATGCAGTCGGCGTGATCCAGTGCTAAGGAAGTCGGCGTGACCCGTGTCACTGTTGCGTAACACCTCGCCGGCGAATCCCGGGGAAACAATATACAAGACAATGTAAATAGTCGGAGAGATATGGTCCAAGTTATATCCTGACCGTAAAGTTAAGTATGTACACATGTGTAGAATTAAAATCTGCCTTGGCACCCTCGGGCGTTTTGAGAAATCCAAGATGGCGTCCCCATAAATGATAATTATCTATTCGACCCTATATTTTCAAACTACTATAGGACCCAATGAACAAGTGCATAGCACTTGTAACATTGAGTCATATTTCAAATTCAAAATGGAAGCCAAATCTAATAAATTTAAAATATGCCCTATAAAATAAACATGATGTACTTATAATATCTTCAAAAATACTTGACACAAATTTCTAAATATTACCTTTAAATTATTGTGTCAACGGAACAATTAGAAATGTACCTATGATCATAACCAAGTTATAAATTGAGTGCAATATATATGAAAAAATGTAATTCCTATGGTATTTTGACAACTTTGTACCATATTAGTTTTATTTCGATTTTGACGCATTTAAAACAAATTGAAATGTATGTTGTACATTGGTGAGGATCAAAGGTACATATATCTAACAACATTGACAAATTGATTTCGATTTGAAGGCTGTAATACTTATAAATTTGTGTAAAGTATTTTTGAAGATGTTCACGTTTTTGGCTTCCATATTGATTGACGTCATGTTACAATTTTAAAAGTATCAGAAATACTTTTATTGTGTCTAACAACATAACCTTATTTTTTCTCGCAGGTAATTGTTGTTTATCGGACATTTTAAAATGTTAAAATGGATTGGGGCTTTTCCATTTTTGAATTTGAAGTATGGAATTAATTTTACAATGACTACCAAAAGTCTTGTTCATTGGATCCTATAGTAATATCTATACCGTCCATAGTTTGATAATATGGGTTGAATAGAATAATTCTTTATGGCGACGCCGTCTTGGATTTCTCAAAACGCCCAAGGATGCCCAGGTGGCAGCCGGCAGATTCTTATTCTACACACCCTAATCTATCATTTTCAGCAAAACAATTGTGTATTATACTCAACTGTACGGTCACATGAACGTTCTCTCTGACTAAAAGCAGTGAAACTACTGCAAGATGGTGGGCCAACATTTTCCCTAAATCTGCAGAAAGCGAATTTTCCCAACCCCCATTTTATTGATTGTTGTCATTGAAAATGCACACACAGTCACTTGACTTTGATGAACCTTTTCGAACCAACTATTAAACAGATCTAAAATGGTCTATATTATACTAATTTTCATACAACTTTTACCTTAAAGGTCCATTGCCCGATCGCTAATAGCCTCGTCCCCAGGGACCCCAGATTTTACCGGAAGTGGTCAAAATGTTGGTATCAGAAGAAAGCTACTATTTTTCTCATTTACCCTGTGAAATCTTAGGGCTAAAGGAGGTTTGGTTTGGATGTTATGAGCGAAAATGTGCCCCTTTTTGGTCGACCAATATTTCACACAGTACTCTTTGGGGATTGCAAAATCACGTTTTCAGCTCTCTCATCAAAACGGGTTGAAATATCGGCGCGAAACTTCACAGATGGTGTTTTGGGGTGAAGGCCATTCTATCAAGATGAAAAACTTATAGACTTAAATCGGGCCATCCCCCTTTCAATTTTTATTACATTGTTGTATTTAAGACAATAATCTGCGATCTACTCAAGATGATTCCTTGGAACGGCGTTGAACTCCTCTACTTAACGCATGTGAATCTATATCAGCTAAAATAATCAAAGTCTAAAAATGTGTCAACCAAACATTATCCGTCAGTTATATTATAATCCGCCATAATTTCTTAAATAATGTGTAAATTAGTTCTGATATTGTTTTATAATGCTGTAGTATATAAGGGAATCGCCTAAGACAAGTACCGAGCACACGGTAGAAGATTATTTTTGTCTCTCTTTAAAGTATTTTGTCAAAGGAAGAGACTGTTTTCTTGTTGTTTCGATCAGTTTCACATGCTCCATTTTCATATTTTAACATGTTTTGATGCATTTCCGCGTTGTTTTTTTTTTACGTCTCCAGTCGTCACATACGACTCCTTGTCTCATCACAGGAAAGTGATTTCGAATAGACTAGCGTAAGAATTGGCGTAGGCGTAAGATACATACGGCCCATCGCAACCCACAAGCGTTCAAGGACACCTTTTGATATAGTAACATGTTCAGTTTTAAATTAATCAGATCATTGCAAGACATTCATCCACTGGCGTTGTATTTCTATCAGTCGGCAGACAATGAATAGACAAATAGGCAGTTAATAACTTTAAAAGGAAATCATTTGAATTATACATTATTATATTATGCATATACTATGTATAATAATGTTTGTCTTCATCTGTTCGTCTGATGTTATTATCAAGAAATTTTATTGAAAATTTCTCTTGATCATGTTGTTTTTTGTAAAAGCAAGTCAAAAACCAGATTTACGATTTCAGGAAAGGTATTTAAGCCATTCATATTATAAATAGTGCTCACCAGGACAATGAGCTAGGATTAATAGTCCACTCAATCTATGAACAATACTAGGTACACCTGGACAAAATTGCTACATAAGGTTTTTTGCTGTAACTATAGTAGTCAAAGCTCTCACAAACAACATATCAAAAAGGTAGAAAACGGGAAGCCTGGCAAGACATGCTAATTTGCATTTATATTACGTGGACGTATTTGCCCATATTTCGACAAATGTGTGTAGATCATTAATGCATGTTTAGGGAAAATTTCAAATTTCTGTTAGTATTTGAACATGTTATGTATGCCTATGCCTGCAAAATGTGTATAGCACTTGCAATTGATATATTAAAAGTGGAACGTGATGGTCATTATTCAAGATGGCCCCAGTTTTCCCACCAAGTTGCATTCTAAATGATTTGTCAGACTACAATCCCGTTGGGGAGATCTTTATTTAGCAAATTATTATTAGATAGTATTAATTCAAACACATTGGGTCAATTAGATGAGAAAAAATGTAGCTAGTGCGGGGGGGGGGCACTCCCTATCTGAAGTGATGGTTATATGAGCCTCAGCCAGGTGAAAAGTAGGGTCCATCCAGATAAAGTGTACCAAGAAATAGATCATTTGGTGCACAAGCTCAATAAAAATGGGAAAGAGTTCAAATTGCCACGAAATTATAAAATTGCTGCCATGAAATTATAAACTTGTTCAAAATGTTTGCGCGCATACTTGCAAATGTGTGAAAAAAGTGGATAGCAGAAAAGAAGAAAATTGGTAATAGCCCGGGTAATAGGTAGGACAGCAGTTTGAAAAAGGGTCTATCCCGAGGCACATTCTACGTAACCGTAGTGGAAGGATTACCAAGCTAAGCATGGACCTGAAGACATGCTGTTCACTTGCAACCAACGAGACCAACATCAGAAATGGTATGTACATGAAGGACTTCATGGAACAATTTAACCTTATAGCCACTAAACAAGATTCCAAAATCAAGCAAGTAGACTGTGCCTACACCGTCACCCAAATGGAGAACTTTTCCAGCTGGACTACATTCTGGTCAGAAAGAAGTAGATTAACAGAGCCTACACAACTTTGGAAGTTGTTAAGTCTGATCATATAATTATCTCTTGTAGGGGCCAGATAAGTCTTCCTCCCAGAGATCCCATGAAACAATCGACTGTAGGAAGGTATAGTGGGACATAACAAGTTCAACACTCTCGTTGACAAGCGTAAAGAGTCAACTGAATCGATTGCCCTATTGTTTACCAGTGTTCCCGGACTATGAGTACGCCGGACTATAATTCTACACCGGTACTAGCAAAGTACGTGTGGACGTTCTATTGGAACTACGGTGGCATTTCTGTCTTTTCTGAAGTAAGCACGGAAAGCAGTGTCGTTACTCGGGGTGAGCGAAGTGGGCGACTCAGGCACTCTTGGAAAAATAATGGGGAGAAATTTTGAAGGCAAGGGAGAAGAAAGGGGGCAAGGAAAAGGGGGAACGAGTAAAGGAAAGAGGAGAGCCAGGGATAAGCCGTTGTTTTGGTGTTATGATTTCCACAGCCTGCAGAGCGGACATCGTCTCATTTTGCGACTCAAATAAATGAGTCGCCGGCGAGCGAGTCGAGTACATTAACGTTTCCCAACTCTCCGATTATTGTTCACCAAATCCTGGATCACGCCACTGATCAGGGGAGAAATTAAAATCTTGCACCCGGCAGTCCCACTCAAGGGAGACATCTTTTTGGTCCTTGCCACAATTGCCAAGGAAGGTCTAGTTTACGATTTACGCCCTCTGATGGAATGCCAGCATAGAGCTCGGCATATCTGCATGTATTCGAATGTACAATCAAACAGCTTCTTCTGTACCTCTTCCTCGTCGAACAAGATAAGCCTGATCGGGTCTTAGGGTTATCTACAGGGCGATTTAATTTTTGTGTGAAAATCACTTTCAAAGATTATCCCTAATGCTCAGGTTACGTTGGGCCAGTGGTTTTAAAAAGTTACAACGGAGGTTTAACAAACAACTCACAACGGACTTATTTTTCACTATAGATTAAGTTGGCTCTATTTTATCCACTTTCAACCTTTCTACTGTTTTAAAATTTAATTGATAGCTAGAATTATTCTAATTAAAAACCCAAAAATATATTTCTACGAATAGTTCTGTCACACGGTTGTTAGCATTTTGATGCAAAATTTGTCCATACTGAAAATAATGTAAAAGCTGTCTTATTCCTCCTTAGCAGGCATCGAAATAGAAAAAAAACACCTGAGCTATCTCCTTTAATATAGACTTGCACACGTGTGACTGAAGTTTACCCTCAATCATTAAAATATAGCTTCACACCCGAAACTTGCAAATTAAATCACAAGACGGACGAGGACACTTTCTCAACGACTGACATTGCATTGCTTTTGTTTGGTTTGTCACAGAAGTATCATTTTCATCAAAATGAATTATATTGCCATTACTTACCATTTAAATGGCCTTGTAAAGAGTTTTTCAATGGTGTTTTAGGTTGTTTTTCTTTCCTGGGCTGATATTAAACAGATTTTCGCAAAGTAACGATGTTGTCCACATGTTTCTTTTTTAATTTTAATCATTATTCTACCCTTAACTTGGGTGAAAGGTTTAACTCCCATGTCCTTTTGCCATGGACCACTTACGGCACTAGTATCGTTAATATCTTATCGTAGGCGCGGTCTCACGCCACTTTAATGTCCGACGCTAATACTAAGACCGACTAGCATTAGATACCGTATAAGTGCTTAAGCATACCGTGTGGACACGACAAGAGAATCTAATCGCGCTTTTCTATTACATATTAAAGGCGATTTCCATTAGACACAGACAAAGGTCGTGTCCACACGGTCGTATTAGTCCCCTTAATACCGTACAACCTCTAGTCGGTATTAGTATTACTCGGACTTAAAGTGGCCGTGTAGACGCGCAATGATCGGATCTAAATTCTGTCTAAGCTCTGTCGGTTTTAGTAATCGGACTTAAATTTGTTAGTGTGGCCGCGCATCTAACGGTATAAGCGCTTAGATATCCATTGAGTTTAAAGTAAAAAACAAAAAACAAAAAATTAGACCAAATTAATTATAGTGACAAAACGTCCGTCTGAGATGTGTTTTTAACACCTCTTGTAACAATGGCCTGATCCAAGTCCCCTTTATTACCTTTTTAAACCTGGTCCAAGTAACTTGAGATATTAGGATAATCTTTTCAAGAGTTTCAATACAAAAATCCTGAAAATTAAATCTTCAACTCGATGCTAACCCTTAACCGATCAGGCTCAGCTTTGCTCGAAGGGACGCGATGAGAAGAAGGTCCTGTTTGATATAGTACATTCGAACATGCAAGAAATACGCCTGATCTGGCTTCTCCATCACGGGCGTAACGCGTAACTAGACCAAAAGATTTCTCCCTTGCAGCTGTCCGGCCGGCAAGAGTAATTGTCCCCGATCAGTGGCGTATCCGGATTTTGGAACAAATGTAGGACTCGGGAACCGTTATATGTACTGGCTTTCGCTTTCCGGCTTACTTATTTCTTGAGTCGCAAAATGAGACGGTGTCAGCCTCTGCATGCTGTATATCATAACATACCCGCTTCTCCCTGGCTCTCCTCTTCTCTCTACAACTTTCCTCCCTTTTCCTTGGCCACCTTTTTTAAGCCTTGACCTTCAAAATTGCTCTCTCCCCATTTTTCAAGGGTGCCTTTAGTCGCCACTTCGCCCCCCCAACTACGCCACTGCTTCCGGCTTTACTTCACACAGACGAAAAGCCAACCGTTATTTCCGATAGAACGCGTCACACGTACTTTTACTAGTACCGTCATAACTTTATGACCGGACCTAACCCTGCATCTTCTTCGGCATCTAATCGTCGACTTAAGCCTAGTTAGGACCGATAGATTAGACTCCCGCGCGCGTCCACGTAAAGGTAATAATCCGACCCTAAACCTATCACTTAGGGTCCGGTAATAATTGACATTTGTCCGACCCGCATGTGGAGACGATGACAATATGGTACATGACGTGAGGGAGATACGCGGATTTGTTTTTATAAGTTCCATCCGACATAAGTCTGATTAAGTTATCCCGTATAACTACCGTGGTTGGACTGAGGTGTGACTTAAATCTTAATCCTTTTGATTTAAAATACCGCCAACATCTCGCTGTGATTGTCATACCATGATAATAAAAGAGAGGGAGGCAAATTATATGGACATTAACAATTCATAATAATTTTTATACCTTGCAATATTTTTTTCCCTTTTTATTTTTCTTCGTATGTTTTGGACCACGCTCAATATATATTGGGGGGTAGTGATCCACACACAGCCCTTCCTAATATCAGACCCTTTTCCTTAACCGAGTGCAAATCCGTTCTTTATGACTTTCCACTAAGATGTAGCTTGATCGCGAGATGTAGACTTGCCTGAATACCATTCCCACCTACCTTTTTGGTTGTAATTTCAACCAGAGCACGGCTTCTCAGCCGGTCATTAGTGTTGTCCTTTTCCCGATCCAGACTGTGCCTATCGATCTACAATACTAGTGTAGATACAATTTTCAGAAGTTACCGTGCAATTAACCTCTTTTTGTTTTCCCCCTTAGCCGCGCCACTTTTTTGATTTAACACATTTGTGTTTTGAAATTGTGCAATTAAATAAAGCTTAGGATATTTATCACTAATTACGCCCTTGCGGATGTTTCATAATGGTGTGGTTGCAGACTTTTACATATTAGAAGGAAAAATGCATGTTGAAGCCATTTGGCTGCCCGACTTGTCTCAAAGAGTAGCCAGATCCAGATTGGAATTATTGACTCTATTCATTTGTTACTATTTAAACAAGAATAACTAAATAAACTACTATGTATCTTCATATTGCTTAAAACTTTATAGTTCCAAAGATATCGAGATCGTTTTGGAGCTTTGCGGATGTCCAGGTTGTTCCACAAACAGCCAAAGCTCGATCCACCGTTTGACACCCTTTTTTCATGATTGAGACTTGCGTCTTTTTGACATGATTCTCTGCACTTTACACCGTTTTCTGTAGTTGATACCCTTGTCGTGTTTTTGACGCTTGCCTCTGTTTGACACCCTTTTCTGAAGTTGAGACCGTTACGTGGTTTTGACATTTTCCCTGACATATTGGCATCTTTTCCATTCAGCGGTTTAGACCGTACTTGTTTTTTTGGGCATGTTTACTCTTTATTTAACAACACCCTATTTTCTTTAGTTTGAGACCTTTGCATATTTTGAGACACTTTTTGAACGCCCTAGTTCCCACGGGTAGCACATCAAAGTTAAAGTCTTTTAAGACTTTGAAGGCTTAAAAGCTCCATATAGGTACTTTAAAAAGGCTTAATAAAAGCTCCATATAGGCCACGTGATCAAAGGAAATATACCTACAATCGGCAAGAAAACCTTTCCCACCCTAAATACCAATCAATATACCTATTAATATTTTAATTGGTATGTGAATCGTACATGTTGCAGATTTTATTGAAAATTAATTTGTTTTCCTTGAAATCAGTCACCAATGCAGTCCAATGCAGGAGGTCACGCCACATGCGTTATTTTCTTTTACACGAGAAGACAAATACATCGCTGTGTCCTCAATAGCTGGTCGAAAACGGTCTGGAATATGTCCTGATTTGAGGTCGAAAATCCTGAATTCATTATAAAATCAGGTATTATTGATACAGAATGTCAACTACATATCTAAGTTGGTCAACTTCTTACGTTAAAAGAGTGTTTGGGGGGTTAAAACAAACAACGATTAAACATGAAACGCAATGGTCCTCTCGGAAGTTATGAATATCCCACCAAATTTTAAAGCCTCCCAAATCATTAAATTGAATTGTGTGCTACATAAAGTCTGTGACAGTGTATATCTCTTTAAGAAAGCGAAGCCCACGAAAAATGTATAGCTTTTACTGGCATCATTGAATTGAATTCCTCATATGCTATACGTTGCCTGGTTTTCCATCGATGTTGCACTGCCGACCTTGTGCTAGGGATGTGACATGACAAGGTCGTTTTGCCTATTGTATTGTGAAAGCCCGTGTAAATGACCCTGGACCAACATTTGTAGTAGGGGGGGGTGGGTTGGGGGGGGTGAACATATGATTTGGGTGACCCTCCGACTAACGATGATTACATCATACTACATTGACTCCAGGCTCAAAGAACCATTGCCCACGTAACGTATTAACTGACACCATTTTCTCTCAATTCACCACGTTTTAAAGCCAAATAAAAGTTCCAGCGACCTTTATGCAAGACATGCGATTATATGGTATATACATTGCTAGATTCTATAGGAACAAACTTTTAATCAACTATGACTAGAGTTGGTCTCAACAACCCCATGGCACAGTTCAGTACCTCGATTCACTAGTGTATTATAGAACATACAACCCCCCTCTTTTTTTTATGGTTATGATATATTATGCCCAAGCACACACAAGTTCCATTTATGTCAATGCATGTACAGTACAACCCATTGAATTGTGTCCTTGGCGAGATCATATTATAACTCAGTGAATATCTCATCCATATCAGCACCAATTACCTGTATTTCATATAGACCCAAGATGGGGGCCGCATTCAAAACAGTCGTCGGGGGCCGTGCTGGCGCTGACATTTTGATATTGCAACTGAATAATTATCAGTTTGGGTGCCTTGTCATACACACTAATGTCAATTCGATACCAACCATCCCCCGGCCAAAAATCAGTTGTTGGATGTTGGTGCTATTGGGTGGTATATTGTCCTACTACCCATGGCCACACCGCAAATGAAATGACACGTCAGAGTCCGTCTTGATTAAATAAACCGCCTCAATGAATACATCTTTTCACCTAATCGCGCATTGCTTAATGAGAAAAAGAGGTACTCTGCAGCACAATAGATCCATGTCCACTATTTTACCACATTGGTCCAACACCTTCCCAAATACATTAATTTGTATCACTACCGATTAGTGTATCAATGCAAAGCGGCACCCACAATTTTTAAGAAGTCGGAGGCCCGCCATTGCTTTCCTATTGTTCGGTACTCACTAGTTTTTCTTTGTGGTACGGCAAAAACATGCGAGACGGTGTTTCTTTTCTAAAGATTTAGTAAAACCGTTTGCCCTCTCTATCTATATAGAACCTCTTTGTATAGAACAGGCGAATACGCAATGGTTTTCGATTTCTTCTACAAACGCGGTAAATAAAAGTGAATAGGGCCCTTGCACGGCAGGGTGTCATAGGCTCTCTTTTGGCCAGACCCCTGCCCCTCCATAACAACCAAGCATGCAAGAGATACAAAGGAAATACTGCGAAATACTTAAATGTTCAGGTGACCAGTTACAATTATTGTAATCAATCTTCTCACGCTTGGTTTTGATCTGGAGGGCAACAAAAAGTCCATTCAACTTTTACTCGTGGCAAGGCCCCCAGTACAATTACCTAGTACATTTGAAAATGTTCTTACAAATTGTACTTATAGTGTGCGTATTGTGTACTTATTTGGTAATAAGCCAAAGTAGTACATGCTGGATGTACTTGAAATGTACTTATATCTATCTTTATCAAGTTTTCATGATTAACTTACTTTTTAGCTTACACTTACTTTGTGCTTGGGACTTAGACAAATTTTTAATTAAAACGGAATAGGAAATTCTTACAATGTATTTTACGTTGTGCTCTACTGTACTTATCTGGAACTTAGACAAATTTTTTTATGAAAATGTCTATGAATTGGTGCTTACAATGTGGCTTTTACTTTTTGTTTACAATGTACTTATCTTGGACTAGTTTTTGTGGTGTTTTTTTTCCACTTAACCACGAGGAAGGTACTTGTAATGTGCTATTTTTGACTTAGCATTTTTCCTGAAGCAATGGGTGTACTTGCAATGTGCTTACTTTGGAATTAAAGTGTTTACCCCAAGGGTTTCAGGATGTACTTGCAAGGTGCTTCTTTTACTATGTTTATTTCAGTGTATTGGAGATTTGTGCTAAATTGTCTTAACATTATGGTCCGTATGCACAAGGTCCAGATTGCCCTTAGTCAACTGCCATTTTAATTTGGTGGAGAATTGGCAGTTACAAGCTTTACGGCATGGGTGAATTTTAACTAATTTACTACGAGTAAATTTTGAATCTGATGTGCATGATTCCCGGCCACTGTAACTTCAACCCAACCACCCCCCCCCATTGGGTTCTGGAAAACGAAGTTGGTCAAAGGGCCCGTAACTCCAAGGTTCCTCCGGGCCTGCAATTTCTCTCAGGCGGCCCTGTTTAATGCGTATACTCCTTTACGTCGAACGCCTTCAAAACCCCAAGGAGAGGACAAGGTACTTAGTTGGTACACAAGTTTTTCTGCAAGGTTGTGCTGTTTTCAACTGTTACCAAAAATGTTAAATTTACCTGACAATGTTACACATTAAATGTGCAAAAAAATAACACAAAAGGTTACCTTCTCCCTGAAAGATTCATTTATTAATTACACTTTCGTGTATTGGGATTTTACTATGAGAAATCATCACGAGAGAATACCGACATGTCCTCTACAACACAACATATAAGCACAGACCTCTATTTGGTGCCAATTAGGATAGCTATCGTCATCTTCGTTCCATTGCTACCACAACAAGTACCAACATCCTAGAATTAGTCAGTATGACGTTATAATCTTTCACATGTCACAAACTGTCACGTTTTCATTCCATAATCCAACATCAATAAATGTTTCCCCTTCCCAATGCACGAAGTGCTTTTTATTCGTCATCTCAAATTTAATAATACTCCATTTCAGGGATAATACTGTTGTGTGATTTTTTGCAAACATTAATCTGCAACATTTCCGAACATGTACCGTTTGTCGGTGGTGGGGGGGCCTTTAATTTGACCCGTATACTTAACATAATCCTCACTCATAGGCTTACAGATGAAAATGATTGAGCTTGGTGATTTGAAGTTTGAACTAGCTAGGGGATGTGTCATTATGCTGGGGGGAGTGGAGGATATGAGGGAGTGAATTCTGAAAATAAAGGTGAGTGAAAGTCAATGGATTGGAAAAAAAGCGATTAGTCTGATGTGAATCATTTTTTTAACAGTGTTATAGCCAATCGAATCGCATTATATGAATATAAATTATAGTCGGATTTTTATTCCTGTCAGTTCATTAAAGTTTCGTGGCGTGTCGACGATTCCTTTGTTTCTGAGAGTTGTAATGCTTTCCCCAATCATACAATAGAAATTCGATGTCCGATACCGGATCAGATAAGGCATAATTAAAAAATGTCTTTCTCACGAAGCACAAGTTACAAGCATATGCAACTGATACAATTCCAAACACTAAACTTACCAACTCGAAACCTGATATGAATAAGTAATTATGACTAACCAAGAGTTATTTACATCAATAAGGATTTAAAAAATCTGATATGTGTACATAATTCGTCTTGTTTCCAGACATTATCCAATGGTCCACATTTACTATATAAGTTAATTTAGATTTGGTCAGGTCATAACAACACTACTCAATACTCTGGCCTAATCCTCTCTTCACTCAAGCCTTGATGTTCATGACCCTTTATACCGTTCTTTGATTGACACCAAACACAGGAATCGATAGCGTGGTCCTCAAACTTTACGACCATCTGTTCAAATTGATCTTGTATGAAGCCTTTATAAATTCGATACACAAAGTTCCTGTACAATGGGTAAAGGCATCTTACTCGTGAACAGTGTAGAGCATTTCCGCTTTTAATACGGCTTTTTAGTTTTGGTCCCCGCACATCCCCTCCACACTAATTTGTACCATCGACAATATGCTTTACTGACAGTAAGAAAAATCGACTGATAATAGTGTTAATAACGATATCTTCGTATCGAACCGGTCCATTTTTTAAACCATGGGCATACAAAACTTCCTTTGAAACGATTCAGAAAAGAGCTAAGTCCTACCTCAGTCAGTGCAAAAATGCGTGGAATCTCACATGTAAAAACTCTCCTTGTTCAAGGTCGGATTCTTTGAGCTTCTTTCCGCTGAGCAAAGTCATCAACATTGAAAATATTAGATTAATCTTCCTTATGGCGTTTGAAGTTTTTGACCAATGAACTTGGTGACACTCTCAATAATAGGGTCAACCTCAAAAGATGGGTAAAGCTTCTTCTGATAAGTGCAAAGCTTGTGGAAATCGCGACACGCACTCCAATCATATCCTCAATAATTGTCAACAGCACTTGAACAAGT